>NNCF01143772.1:0-47946 GCA_002313205.1 Laupala kohalensis
AAAATACCTTCAATAAATTATCAAATGTATAATACGTTGGATTAACGAGACTCAGAAAGCTCAAAACAATTGTTTCCAAACGTTCAAAGTCGCGATACTAAGTCCCTCATAGGCAGGAGTTCCCCGCGACTCGTAGATCGAAAAAATACGTCATACACGCAGCTCGTATACCACAATGACATCGTTTTTCTTCATTCCTGGTGGTGGCTGGCAAGTAGGCGAAGTTCGAATTCTACGTTTTTCTCGAGTAGCATAGCTTGCTAAAATTCATTTTCTCGAGTAGCATAGCTTGCTATCTGCTTACTCAGGAATTATATCAACTGAATCATGAAAGTCCTTAAAAAACTGAGATAACACATCTCACACACCGTGACACGATTTTACACTTTCCCTAACAGTAAGTTTTAAAGTGCGCGTACTGTCCTTAAAAGCTGGGGCGACTTGTTGTGGAAACGATTTGTGAGCGAGAGAGCCCTTCTGTCTTCGTACTGGACTACGCTGCGTGAGAAGCAAGGAGGAAGGGGTTGCTTCCCTCTGATTGGTCTTGCGTCACGGGTGAAGAACACGAATAGTTTGCTTCCGACAGACGCGAAACACCTGAGCCTCGCCGCGTGTTATTAAAATACAATTGAGCGTAGTATTTATTTATGCCACATTCAATTGAGGGTACGAATTGTTCATCTCAATACATATTGTAAGTAATAATTAATTTTTCATAATTAATTATATTTATTGAGAAACAAAATATAAGAATATTGGTAGGTTGGTGGAATTATACCGAGACCACCAAGAAGGGTCGTTTAGATAGAGGAAGCGAAAGACATGATTGAGAGCGATGTGAGCGTCCTTGTTTTGAACTATCTCATAAATTTTTACAAGTGGAAGGGAGCCGCCCGTCACACACTTTCGTCTGCGAGGAGTTAAAAGGAAGGGGGAAAGAGATAGAAAATGCTGAACAGTGTAAACGAAATGTAAACAAAGATGGAACGAAAATGTTCGTGTTTTTTTTCGAAAACAAAGATGGGTCCATGAGTGGGTGACATACGAGGTTCAGTGTATGCAACCGTAGTTGAAGGAAATTTGGAAATATCTTAAGGAAGGAACGGAGATTTTTAGTATATACATTCAAGCGGGGAAGGGTATTCGTATTATAAATAGTGATCAAAATTAATGGGTGTGCAGCCACGAATCCTCTAGAAAATTAAAATACCGAAGGGTGAGAGCAAAGGAGCTATGAAGTAAACGCAACGAATTTCAAATGTGCTAAAACTTAAGTGTTGCTATACTAATAAATAAAAAAACTGTACCTGTTTAACATTGCCGAAATAATTTATGAAAAATATGAAGTTTGGAGAGTGGAAAATGTCCTAAGAACGAGTCTGGTGGNTATGAAAAATATGAAGTTTGGAGAGTGGAAAATGTCCTAAGAACGAGTGTGGTGGTTGGTCGAAAACCAACGAACGTCACTTTAAGGATTACAAATCCGAACATCCCTACAAAGAGTTGAATAAAGATTTTAGTGGATTAGAGAAGTCATGTGTCTTGTAAGAACAAGGACACGTGATGATGTTTCGGGAGAGAAAGTGGGACGTCGTGTTAATAAGATAGCAAGCGCAGAGAATATACAGGTATACTGTATTCTGTTTCTGATAAAAATTTTCGTGACGACTTTTGAGATCACTCGGACGGAAAAGTTCGTGAACATTTGCTAGATGATTCTGATAGAAATCACTTATTTTGAGATCCTTCAGTGATTTAGAAGGAACTAGTACTTTGATTGCGATGTCTTAGTAATTGAACTGTATTATTTTAAGTTGAAGATTCTCGACTTAGAAGCTATGAATCCGTGTTGTAACAACAATTAAGTTACCACGAAATTATAATGCATTTTGCGGACCACTATGTGTTTCGTAATTAGTCGGGAAAGCTCAATTCCGTGTGGAAAAATATGAACTTAGAACGTGTGGATTCTTCACGACATCAGCTGTTAATGAGTTTGGGAGAGGACAGAGAGGACGGCGCCAGGCGAGGTCGCTAACCGTACGAGCTGTCAAGGACCAGGGCTGACATGAATGAATCCATGTCTCGTTGTGAGTGGTATCGACCATGCTTCCTCAGTTTTTGATGGTCAACACATCGTCTTCAGGTAACGATGTTGGGAGCTACCAACTTGTATCTTGATGACTTTGTGAAAGCAGAGAAGGTACATTAATATTAGATTTCAAAAATCATTAGCCCTGAACTTTTAATTAAATAAAATGTGGAATTAATTTAAAAAAGGGCAATGAAGAAAGAAAATAAATCATTGTAATATCAAATCCAACCGTTTGTGATACACAAAGATGTAAATAGAAGGTTAATTATATTATATATAGTATCGCGACCATAATTATATATAATATCTAAGGCACCCTTTATTAACAACAACGTGCATTAAGATAGTTATAAATAAAAAATAAGGATTCGGTACTTCTGATGTGATTACCACAATTATTTCTGCGATTTTCCTGGCATAAAATATTACATAAAATGTACATGAACACATAAATTCGCTTCCAACACAATACAACAGAAAAAATCCCCTGCAATTTGTTACGCAATATTACATCTAGCTCATTTAATACGTCCGTGCATTTACATTTACAAATTATACAATAAATCTTTATCAAAAAAATCAAAGCAAGCACGATATTAGCATTACTTTATCTTGTACGGCAGAGAAAATTTAATAGTTCTTTTAACACCTTGATTCTTCTTTCTTCTCAGAAAACAAAATTTAATACACGTGCGACAGACTCGATTCCAATGAGACTTTCTCTTTTATAAGATACTCGCTTCTCACTGAATTACAGAGCTATGCAAATCCCTAATCATTGAAATCACTGAGTTTAAATGTTCTTCTCACAGAGACGTATACTCACACCCAGAATACATTCTTCGAAATCGTGTGCAAAATCAGCGTGCCAGAAACACACCCCTTTTTTCCAGCGAAGTCTGCTGCTGCTACTACTCGGCTCTTACTGCGACCTTGAACCCGCCGACTGCTCGCGATGTTGTTCTCCAAGCGTTCGTTCGTCCTTTCGTTCGTTGTCAATTGAGTTCGCGGCAAGTTATTACGGTCACCAACGTGCTACCGTTTTCGTGTTTCGTCTAATACGTATTTCGGAAACTTTTACAACGCATAAATGGCTTTACTTGGAGCCCTCGAATAATATTTCGTACGCGTTCAAACTTGCGTCTATCTCGGCCGTTCGTTAATAAATTCAATTGCGATACGGACCACAAAATATGATTCTTTCAAACTGCGTTCTTACGTTCTTTCTTTTGATCCACGGATCGTCCTTTACAACGCTTCTCAAAATATTCAATTCAAACCGTACTCTCTGATGATTCACGCAAGATCTAATAGCGATCGTTTCCTCAGATGAGCCACGTAATGTTGAGACCGAACCGTCCCTTCTGACCATTCACGTACGATTGAAAGTGATACCTCCTTCTCAGCAATAATCCCCACTCCAATTGAAATTCATGCACGGTGCATTCCGCCAATCAATTATTTCTGACAAGTTTCGCGTCGCTAGCTCCACAAGGTGTATTCACATTTTTCTAAATATCAAACGAATTTTCAAAGTTTCTGTCTGCGTCTTATACCTCACAGAACGCGCTCCTATTTGACGCTCATTCAAATTAGTATCATGTAGGGTTTTCGGTTCTATTTGAGCCATTATTCCCCGCACATGTTTCAAAATAATATCGTGAAATCNGCCATAGATTGAAATTATAGAGAGAGGGAGAGAGCTGGTGACAGCCAAAAATCTTCCATTTGATTAGTACGGTAACGTGGGGATAAGCAGTCACTGCCATCGCTACTGCTCTCCCTTTCATCATTAAATACCCGCTTCCGTCAAAACGTCATCACAATATCTAGTCCACAATGATGGTGTTACAGTATTATTACTTACTATTATATCAAAATGCTACACTTTTATATCAAAATTGGCTTGATTGCCTCTTTATACAAATGTATATTCTCTCGTGCTCCTATTGTATACTTATTCAAACCAACACTAAGTAGTCCATGGTATATTTTCTTCGCCTTTGTTCCTACTTATTTAATATATGTTGTAAACAGTAATTTTTCATATCTCAAAATACCTTAATATTTATGATCTGTGAATTGTATCCTTTCGCCATATAATTTTATTAGTAGATTTCTTCTTTTAGGACGTGTCCGAACCACATTATTTTTGTCATGTTTATAAACAGTTTCAATTTGCAGTTCTCGAAAAGTGTCAATATTTTGCATCATTCTTTGTTCTTCATTTTGTAATTCCCTTCTACTCTCTCCTTCGACTATTACGGTCAAGTCATCTGCATACGCAAAGAATTTCACCCAATTGTCATCATTTTCTTGAAGAATGTTATCCATTATAACGTTCCTGAATAGTGATCCTATTGCAGAACCCTGTGGACGTCCCCTGGTTGCTGCGTGTATTATTTCTTCTTCTACCATTTATAGTAGAAAAAAAATGTTTGATAAATACGATTTTACAAGTGTACAGAAATAATGAGGAACTTTTTTTTTATTTGATGTTTCCAATAATATTTTCCAGTCCGCGTTATCAAAAGCTCTTTCGACATCTAAACATATGCTAAAACAATATTTACTTTTCCTCTTTGATATTTCTTGTAACAGTTTCGCTTGTGCATCCACTGTTCCTCTATCTCTTCTGATTCCAAATTGCCTCGTACGTAACTTAGTTGCATCTTTTAAGTACTTATTTTCTGATAAACCTACCTATCCTAAATTTTTCCAAAGATTGGCAATAGAGCTATTGGTCTATAGGATGAATAATTTTGAGGATCCCTTCCCGGTTTCAGAAATAGTTTCAATTTCGCTATCTTCCACGCGTGTGGAAACTATTCTTTTTTAATATATACATTGTATAATTTCAGCAACCCATGTTCTATTTCTTTATTGACTAATTAAACCATTTCGTGTTGAATATTGCCATATCCGGAAATCTTGCGTTTTGGTAATATGGATCATGTCTTTCAATTTATCTTGCGTCTTTCCTCTATTTCAATCTCATCTTTCTCCTCATCATATGTATTTAGTATTTCTTCTTTATAGTCATATATTGTTATTGGAAAAATATTTTATAGCAAATGAATTCCAAGGCCTTGTCATTTGGTTTCTATTTTTCTATTTCCTGTCAAGCTACTCCATATCTGATTCTTTTTTATTTTTGCGGCTCCAATTTTATAGCGAATTCTCCAACGGAAATGTTGCATAGTTTCTTCACAATATTTTCCCAGGACTACTTGTATTATGAATTCCTTTCGGAGATCCTGATATTGTTTCCATACACTATCTACATCTTTGCAATGCTTTCGTTTTTTTCTTAATCGAAGATATTTTATTTTTCTTCATATTTAGGTTTGTTAATTCATGTGTCCATCATGATTGTCCTTGCTGTTTTCTTCTTTCTGTGCGCTCTTCTATACACCCTTTTAGTATAATCATTTTTTAAGAATCTACATACGTATCTATTTCCATGTTTGTCTCAAGCTGTGACTTCTTTTTGCCAGTTCATCTTTGCGTATTGTAATCTTTTCGAATTGACCCATATCTTTCTACCGCTCATTTTTATACTTCGTTCTTCTCTATTTGCTTCCTTCTGTATTACTGTTCCTTCGCGACTCCTGTTATTTCCACGACGTTAAGGTATGTTGCTTCCATGCATTTGTTATTGTTAGATCAATTATTGACGATTGCCCGCTTCCCCTATAAAGTCATTCTCCCCATATGTATGTGTTGTGAACTATTAAATTGTTTTGTAATACAAATTCTTCCATTAGCTTCCCTCCTTTGTTCGTCTTTTTGTCCCCCCCATTTTTGACCTCGCATTTGTATTTATACAGTATAATATATCTTTGTTTTTATTTTTTATGATTCCCTGTAAAACATTATTGTCGTTCTTTATGTTCTCATATATTGGCTATATATGTTTACTATTATCAAATTAATGCTATTATTATAAACAACTGTTTCATGTTTTTGCCCTGTGAATTGGACTATTTCCATTATATTTACATCATCATTTCGTATAACAGTTGCTGACCGAGAATCCGTTTTATTCACCATCCTATAATACTATACTTTAGGGGTATGTACATTGATTTGCCTTTCGCATTTGCCTGTTCTTGTAGACATGCATCAAATTTGTATTTCTCGAGATAATTTCCTGTTTCTGCTGTTCCTCTAGATTTTGCTGATGCCTACGCTGTAGATTTTGCTGTAGCACTTTAATCACTATAATTTATTGTTAATTCTAAATTGTTTTTAACTACCATCGCACAACACTGATCCTGAACTCCACGATTGACTGATTTATTCTTTCTTATGCAATTTATACATCGCTTGTCCTTTGATGTTTCATCACAATTTTTATAACCATGGCCTCCCTTTTCACAAAACCCAGAATACCCACATTTCTCCTTACACATCCTCGCCATGTGCCCATTTTTGAAGCATCGATAGCAGCGAAGTGACTCTAAACCCTCTGCAATCCCATAACTTCTGATTCCACCGTATATTCGTCCAGAACTAAGTAATACATTAAATGATTTTACTGCTACCTCTAATAATCAAATATCCGTTTCATTTTCACCACACTTTTATCTGTACGAAATTATTGTTTTCGTTTTAAATTCATTTCTCACCTCGTCTGATTCTATGATCCTATCTGAACCTATATATACCTTTCCTTTGCCCTTGCTTCTATGCCATATATTTGAGTCATGGTAATCGGCGCGCCCAGTCATGTAGTTCTATCCCAGTTCTGTTTGCTAAAACACCCATTATTATTTTATTTTCTGTAACATTTGGCAGCACGATGAATGTAATTTGCCAAGGTATGCTTTAGATGCATATGTTGTTTTGATCTTGTGTTATAACATTTCACAACATGCCATTGTATCATTTACTCCGTGGTGTTAATAATTAATATGTATGGCTGTTTTACGAGATGTCAGTCCACGTGTTTATTTAATATTATTTAAGCCACTGCAGCTATTTTATTACTGATTTCTATATGCAAACAGCATTTACACTATCTACGGAGCTATTATATAAATTTCAGATCACACTGCATATATACTTTATAATTCGCATTAATAGTTACGTATTTTGAATGTTGACATTATGCAGTCTGCACTTTAAAATTTAATTTCTCCTGTTCTGTTTTGTACAATGATCTGAAACGTTCATAGATTACTCCCAAATAAATATTTTTTCTTCACATTGCAATTTTCTGGCATTTAACTACTATTAAACTATTCTGGTAAACTAAACTTTCGGATCCACAAACACGTAAAATATGGAATCTTCTAATCACTCATATTTCAGCCCCTATGGACGGAATTTCATTACATTTTCACACGTAGTCTTAAATAGTCTCCACTTTTAATATATACTCTTAGAATTTACTATTCACTCTTATTATGCACTATTATTAACATATACAGTTCTCCCAAGCACGTCTGCTCGCTTGCCGTCAGCGGCGTTTAGCCCTTTTACCGTCACTCCCGTACTATGGTACTATGGGACATACATATGGTCGCCGAGTACGTTTTCGGCTTCTTTTACCTCCGGTTCTTTCGACGGGGGGTCTCCCGGGGAGGCCAGATGAACCGCACCCTTACATTCCAGACCTCCCACTCCCCTTCTTGTGAGAGGTGTGGAGGAGAAGGAAGGGTCTCGCAGACTTGCGAAGAGAGTGAAGGACGGTAATCAGTTGGTCTTTATCGTCTTCAACATCCGCCGCGCGCGCTGTAAATACGTTATGTACTTCCGAATAATAAACGAGCGTTTCTATTCTCAATAGAGTTGGAATATCCCACAAACTGTTTCAATTCTGTTCGTTTATGAAACGTGTCATAACAAGAGTTGACGTCTCATCATAAATAAGTGATTGTATGTAGCCGTGTCAGAATTGCCTCCGGAGTAGAGGACTTCTAACAACATTGCTGCTTGCCCTCAGGTTGAGACATACTAAATCTCCTCTTTTAGAAGGGCTGTGGAGATGACTACGTGGTGGATTTGCAGAGATAAAGAGAAAAATAACCTCTGTGTACTATATCTAACAACAGGAGCATAGGTCTATACCATATTTTTAGAACCTGCAGCCACAAACCTCGCTTTGTATTAGATAATTTCTCCTTCACTGTTACGCTTTATTTTGAAAACCCGTTTGCTTCCCACTACATTTTTATCTCTTAGTTTTGATACAAGATCTCATATATATTTATCCTCATGTGACTCGAGTTCATCTTTCACAGCATTTTCCCAACGCAAGCATCCCTACTTGCCAAAGCTTCACTTACAGTAGCAGGTTCTATTTCTTCATCAGAAACTACATTATCATATAACGAAGCAGCATAGAGTTCAAAATCAGGAAATTCCCTTCTCTTTCTTTCTCGCAAGCGATACCTTCTTTCAGTTTCAGGGTTTTCATTATTATCGTTAATGACTTTACCTTCCCCTTTAAATTCACCATGTTCAACATCATGAAACTCATCAGTTGTTTCTCTTATTGGTCCAGTTTCTACATCAGTTTCTTCTATGAGATCAAGAATTGGGCAGTAAATAATATCACTTATATCTGTGACAGTCATTGGACTAGTTGTAAATTTTTCTCATCAAACTTCACGCTGCGCTCAACAGAAATACTGTTTGGTTTATCAGCATCAAACAAACGCTACCCTTTTGTTTCCTTATCACATCCAACAAAAACCATACATTTACCTCTGGGATCTAACTTATCACCACGAACCTGTTTTGGAATATGAACATAAGCATCACAACCAAAAACTTTCAGACGAGAATATTTCCCAGTGAACAACTCTTCAGGAATAGAATTATTTATCCCAGTATGTGGCACCTTATTCTGCACATCAATTGCAGTGTTTACAGCTTCAGCCCACTGTTGTTTGGAACATTAAGCATTAAACATCATACTCCTTACAACTTGAAAACTTGACTTATTTTGCCTTTCTGCCACTCCATTCTGCTCAGGCGTATATCTCCCAGTTCCCTGCTGAACTATACCTTTGATCTTCAAAAAAGAATTAAGCTCTTTGTTCACAAATTCACCTCAACTATCAGATCTGAAGACTTTGTGAACTTTACCTTTTTGGGTCTCTAACTCAACAACAAACTCTTTCACTATGTTCGTGGTTTGTTTCTTATTCACCAAAAAATAAACACAGCCATACCTCGAAAAATCATCAACTAGAGTTAGCACATATTTTGTTCCACCAAAACCCTCTGGTAAAAGCCCACACAAATCTGCATGAACAAGATCTAACACTTCTGAAACTTTAGGTGACACTGAGCAAGGAAAAATCTGTCCCAACTGTTTCTTCAAAGCACATGAAACAAACATTTCAGTATTCCGATCTTTAAATTTGACATCTTCACAATTATTGTTCAAAATCTTTAACTTCTGGCAGCCAACATGACATAACCTTTGATGCCGTAGGTTGTAATTTTCAACGTCACTCACAAGAACAGATTTCGCTACTGGTTTACCATCCAAGTGATAAAATCCATTCACTCTGCTTCCAGTACCTAGCACTGAACCCGTAATACCACAATAATAAGCATCAAAAATTTACAGCCTGTCGAAGTGAACAACACATTTATGCTACGGTCAGTACATTGACTAACTGATAACAATATCACACTCAAACCAGGAATATAAAGCACATAAGATATTTTGTCAATTAAACAAGTCGAGGAAAATTTTTTAAATCTCCTGTACCAGCAACTTTCAATTTCCACATATTACCAACAATAACACTCGGTCTTTGTAATTTAAAAGTCATCTCTTTTCTGGTGACATGTGTCCCTCAGAACCAGAAAATATTACAATTGCACTATCAGACATTCGAATAGACAAAGCACAGAAAAAAGCTCTCTTCTCAGAATTCTTTTTCTTGATTTTCTGATCTTCACTCTTCTTGACCATTTTCTTTTCAGTGTTAGTTTTCGATTCCTTTGCTTTAGGGCAGCTTTTGATATAGTGCCCCATTTCGTGACAACGCCAACAACGTCCTTGAGACATGTCAACCTTAGACTTGTCACATTTCTTATCTGGACGTTTCTTCTTCAAGAAGAAAGCACAATCACCCGACTCTTCATTAGTAAGATCTCTTCTTTGACTACCATTTAGGAGTTTACTAATCACAGTCTCCAATACCATATATTTCCCCAGCACACAGTGCCATGACTATGTTGTCAAATTCACTTGGCAGTCCTTGGAAAATCCTCACTTAGCAATCAGGTACTTGTCTTTAATTTCTTTCCCTAGACTTTTCAACTTGACCTAGAGAGGTTATGTGGGCAATATACGACTCCATATTTGAGAAATCTTGATACCTTGCTTGGCTCATAGTCCGCACTAGGTGGACGTAACGCCAGTGTCCCTTTGTTTCAAACTTTATCTTGAGCAATTCCCAAACCTCTTTAATTGTCTTCCCGGACTCAACGTATTGATAGTTTTGGGGGTCGACCATGGGTCAGATGTCGGCCAGAGCATGTTCCTCGCGGCGTTCCATGCCAACAGTTGTATTGGTCCCCAACACAGCACTCCAGAGTCCTTGCCGTCGAAAATAGTCATCGAGAAACACCAAGTTTTGTAGTCCTCTTGTCCTTTCAACTTTGCAATCCCGAAGTTACAGGGTCCTGTAGCACCAGGTTCCCCCTTCTTGGATTACTGAATTACCGGTGACAACAATCACACATGCACATCACCTCTCAATCACAAAAAGAAACACACGCTCGACTATTACAAATAACCAGTTCTGAGCCCGTAACTTGTTATAATTATATAACTGTGGCTAGTCCAGGGTTTACGAGTGATAAAGGCGATTAATACAAATAAACACACACGCTTTTTTCCAGCTCGGGTGTTAAATGAATACTGTCGGAAACAGGATATAATACATACAGTACATGAAAAAACAAATCATGGATGACAAGAATTACATATTGCCAACCTAAATCCAACAGTGCTGACAAGAGTGACATGCGAATGAGGTGGAATGATAATGAGTGAATGTTGTGGTGGAATAAATGGCAATGCCCCGAGAAAACCAGCCGCGAACCCGCTTCGTTCACCACGGTGAATTCTACTAGGATCAGACAGGGTTTGAACCAGCGTCCCCAGAGGTAGTACGCCATGCACTATGCCACCGACTGTCTCAGTAAATTAAATTTACATATGTGACATCCATGGACTGAGAGCAATGAAGTTTATCTACTTTTATTTTGGAAGATACTCGTAGTATTCGCTGGTATTCATAAGATGAATATTATTTTATGCGGTGTTTACGTATTCTATTATTAACTCTCCTATCCTAACTCTAAACCCCTAACTCATCGACAACCTGTTGTTCTGTTTTCAAATAAATACGACTTTTGTTCACATGCATGTTTTAGTGATGTCAACCATGTATAGTTGGAATGAAATAAGATTTTTTTCATGATTATTCCATTTTTTTATTACCAATTGTTATGTAATAGTGCATCCATAACATTTAAAGGACTTACAAATAGTTAGTTTTTACATGATATTGCTTTTTCTAACTTAACTTATGTTGATCAAAATTAATTACGTCTATTACTACAACTTTCTTTAGGTTTTTTGAATATTGCAAAAATTTTCAACATGTTCATTCGTTTTTATTCATTTATTTACTCAAAAAAAACACAATGCGAATAGTAGTACTTTCGAAATTCATATAAACTCTTTCAAAGTACGCTCAAGTTTAATCAGAAAACGCCTCGATAATGTGTGATCTACGGTCCACTATTGTAATCTACGGAGTAAATTACAATTTCCATCAGGGTTAACGTAAAATAACACGTAAAAAAATGTTAGATTGTATTTAACAAGAATTGCAAACTAATCTCATCTCACCGATCGATTCTATTTGATTAATGGTTAAATACTTTATTTTTTATATTATAAAGAATTACTCGTGTAGTCAATATGATTTTTTTGTTCGTTTATGGAATAGTCTTTTACTCAGAGGTACCTATCTAATGAGTTAAAGAAATAAATAATTGTACAAATGATCTATACTTCAAATTTAATTTAATTTAATCGAAGGTGCTTCAAGTGGTTACGTTTTCGAGTAGTGTTCAGGATTTTTGTTAAGTGAGGAGAGGTAAGGCCTAAAATATGTCATTTTTGCGTTTCGTAATTTATAGGAAATCCCGCAAGAGAAAATCCAAAATTTCTCTTTCTCTTAAATATTGAGAAATGACTAATAAAAATGCCACCGTATTTATTACTACGATCCTGAAAATATGAATAATTTTTATTCATTCTATACCGTATTGAATAATTATTATTTTTTGTTACAACAAAATTCACATTATCATAGCCTTCTATAATACGTAGTAAAGAAGGCTACGGCTTTACTATATTCAACTTTCACCAACTGTTTATTCTTTATATGTGGCGGATTTTCAAACGCTTGATTATATGTCTGTCTAATAATGATGCTTTTGATACGTTTATTGCGATTATTTTGTATAACACTGCGTATTCTTCTTTAAGTATATTGACATTAAACTTTCTATGAAAAAGAATGGGATTAAGTAAGTTTTTAATGTTCCTTCTATACCATTTTCCTAGTCATCATGTTATTTCCTAACTTTGTTTGATTTCAGGAGATATTATAAGGGGACCCCTGGGATTGCTCTTCTTTGCACACATATTGTCATCATGGGGAGACAGAATGTGGTGGTTTGCTGGAGGCATTTTCATGAAAGATCTTGCTGGCTTTGACCATGAATCTCTCCTCTTCGTAGGAGTCTATACTCTTACAACATCTGGTACCATTTTAGCATTTGGTGCTTGTTTGGGAAGATGGATTGACAATACACCTCGCTTGAGAGGTACAGAATCTTCTAACAAGTGAAAGTACCAATACATGGCATAACAAAATAGTGACATAAAGATAAAATGCTGTATATTATTTAGCTGATCATCATGGGATAGCACTAGTTATGTTAGAAAATCTATTTTTATACCTTCTGGGGCTTTTGAGTATACTATATATATATATAGTATATATTAAGTCTATTGAGTATACTATAAGATTAATTTTGTCACTTCAGTATTATCTGAATATTTATGAATTGTTTTATATTGTGAATAAGAAAATGTATGGCCATATTACACAAAATAATAATTTTATTTAAAATTGAAAATAATATTCCTTGCTCATATTTTTCAGCTATAGCTATTATTCTGATCCTACAGAATTCTCTGTTAACAATCTGTGCTGTCACAATCATTTCCATGTTTGTGGAATGGAATTACATACTTATTACATGGAATGGTTCCCTTCTCAGACTACTTCAAGCATTTGTAATAGTGACAGCATCTTTTTCACAGTTGGCAAGCACTGGCACTCAAATTATAATACAAAAGGATTGGATTGTTGTCATATGTGATGGTGATATGCACCAACTAGCAAGTAATGTAGATCAATGTTTTAAACAAATATCATCTTAAATTTTACATTCACAATCTTATGTATGACCATAGTATTCTTTTTTAACAGCTTTTAATTCAATATTCCGAACAATTGATCTGACCACTCAAGTGATTGCACCACTTGTTGTGGGGTTTGTCAGAGAACAAGGATCAAAGCTGTACTCTGCTGTGATGATTGCTGCTTGGAACATAGTGTCAATGATTGTGGAGTAATTGGAATATATAATCTATAATTTGTTGAAATTTATTTGAATATGTCCTTATATCATACTTTTGTTCTTCAGATACTACGTGTTCAGTGCAGTTTATAAGAAGTTTCCTAATTTAAAAAAACGAGGCAAGAGACGTCAACACAGTGATTACTGTTCAGAAAAATATGCAGATCATTTAGTTTGTCCAACAGATGAGAATGAATTTGCGTGGTGTTGCTATTGTTTTCGAGCTTTCTGTTATGACTGGAAGACTTACTTCTCTCACACAATACGCTTTGCAGGTTTAGGGCTAGCCTTACTATACATGACTGTATTGGGATTTGATGCTATCACCACAGGTATCTAAAATATGAATTTATGAACATGAGTGTGAAAGAAACTAGAGTAGTTCATAAACATTGAGCTTACAATAATAAGTATAATTGAAAAACTATTCCATATTCCAATAAAATGGAAAATATTATCAAACAGCTGTCCCACTTAAAAAGAGCTGATTTTAATAATCCTACTTCACAAGTGACTAATATTTCTGGGCTATTAAAAAATGATCCCCTCTCTCCCCTCAAAAGCCTCCATATATTCACTACTCTTATAGCGAATACAATTTGTCCAGCTCTGCTGGATAAATATAGACACACTACAGAATAAACTAAAACCACTTTCTTCAGAGAGTACTTAATCAATTAGACACTAAAGAGTACAGTAAATAGGTAAAAAGTTTTTCATCAAATTCTTTTTATGATGACAGCGTACAGCGACACACAAATACCAACCTATCTCGTTGCTGCTGCACAAGGTGGTGCTGCACTTGTGGGTGTACTTGGAAGTGCATCATTTCCTTCCTTACGGAAATGCATTCAGCAAGAAACAATAGGTGTAATAGGACTGTGCTTAGAGGTAAGTTAGAATCAAGAAGAAATTTCTTCAATAAATAATTTTTATGTTAATGAATTGAGTAATTTAAAGATGTATAAAGAAAAATTAATTAATGTTAATAATAATTTTAAAAAATTGTTTCGTTATAATGGGCTTTAAGCATAAAATTTTTAAATTATTTTCTAATAAGTTTTCTGAGGACATAAAATTTATAATTAAAAATGACTGTTTTGACAATCTCATCAGATTTTCTTCTATGTAGTTGTTAGCATGTGTGTGACAATTTTTGTCCCAAATATTCAAATGACCCTTTTCTTCTCTTAGGTGACCACGTTGATATTGTGTGTTGTATCTGTATGGCTACCTGGTTCACCATTCGAAGAACATTCCTTACAACCATTTCATAATTTATACACCAGTAGCTCTGGAAATATTAGACACCCAGATGCAAAAAAAAATTATGTAACAAACAAAACTTCCATTATTGTTATGTGTATGGGGATTGTGCTTTCACGGTATGGTAAGTATTCATTAAGTAGCACCAACATAATACATTAAAATATGTTTTTTATTATATCCTTCATTAAACTAGTTCCTACCTTTTGGTTGGGACCATATTTGTGGGGTAGCTTACATTCATCATCATCATCCAAGAACAACTGAACATCAGGAGGTAAATAACATATTTTAATGTATTATGTTAAGAAGACTTCACTGTGTGGAATTCATTTAGAATGTCATTTAAGAACAACCAAATTAAATATTTCAATAAAATGAAAATTTTCTTGTAAAATACTTTTTTTTCCTCCCTAATTTAGGTTTGTGGTTAACGGATATAACAATAACCCAAATAATGCAAGAGAGAATAGAAGAAAATAAACGTGGAGTAATAAATGGTGTTCAAGATTCACTGAATATGGGAATGGACATGCTGAAATCCTGCCTTGTCATTGCTTTTCCAGAACCAAGACAGTTTGGATTGTTAGTCATACTGTCATTTGGTTCTATTTGTTGTGGGTAAGTTCCAATAATGTTCTAGTCTTGCAAATAAAACATTGGTTATATGTACATGGGTTTCATAATCACATTTCTTGCCTCCCAGGTTGGTCAGTTACAGTATTTTTCACTACCATGTTAAAGGTGTACCTCCTCCAACACTACCTCCTAAGACAGAGGATGAGGAAACAAAAACTATTACAGACGAAGTAGACTTACAAAGGGAACCATATCCCACTAGCCCAGAAACAACCCAAATAAATACAGAAGATACAAATATTGAAGAGCCCACCACAATAGCAGAGCAACAAGATTTCAATGTAAAAGATACAACTACTGTACATGCAGAAACTGCCATCCTACAAATTCAAGGTCCTTCTGCACGACAAAGTACTTCCAAGGAGTAAACAATAGGTCTAACAGCCCTGTTTGTAGAACACTCAAGGGTCATTGTAAATGGGATTTAAATTCCTCAAGTTAAAAATTAGGATAAGTCACATAAAATAAATTTAATGCTAGGAAATACACTTAAAATGTATCAATTTCAATGTCTTCTCCCACTAGGGGTGCTGGCACTTCAGTCTGGAGAAGTGGCATTGGAGAAGGGTAGTAAATATTGGATGCAACATGTTCCTTCAAATAATCACCACCTCGTTCATCATAGTCTTGCCTACACAATGAGTATCTAGGGAAATCATCTGAAGTAGCAAACCTTCTGGCACCATGCCAAGCATCCAAGGAAGCATTGGATGCACAGGTAACATTGAACTTCGAATTGAATGGCCTCATTTCTTGAAGCTCCCTTCTCAGGCGTGCCTCCAGTCCAGGCAGAGATGAACACCCTCCTGTCAAAAACACATTGGCCACAAGAGCAGACTGGACTTCTGGTGAGAAGCTCCTCAACATGAATTCAATGGTTTCTGCCAAACCAGCCTCTCCAGAGCCAATCATTGAAGGCTGGAAAAGAATTTCTGGCGCTCGCAAACGTTCCACTCCAACATGGAGCTGGTGAGTTTCTGCTGTTGTAGCTGCATTACCGGCTGATGTATCTTCAAACTCTGGATCATGTTGACGAAGCACTTCTTCTAATTCAAGTAGCTTCGTTTCTTCCTCACTATCCGAATCTCCTCCTTCCTACAAAAGACGAAAGAAAACTCTTGTTAACTCAACCTACTATTGATCACAATTTGTTTACTTTAATATTTTAAGTGGAGGATTAAATTTCAACAGAAGATTTTCTACTATATGGCAAATATTGTACATAAATATCTTTAACAAGTTAAGTATATCTTATCTTTAATTGTAGGATAAAATAATTGTTAATTTATACACGAAGTCAGTAAAGAGATTAAAAGTATTATTATACAAAATATATATAAATATATTATATACATACACAATATATACATTTCAACAATAATTAAAAAACATATATCCTTATGTTCATTAAAGACTACTCGTTTTTTACTTCAGACATTTGATAAGGATACAATAAAAATCATCTATAATTGGGATTCTTGATCGAAATATACAAGACATATATACTTTAAAACAAGAACGAAGAATGAGATCTTAATATAATCTTTTACTTTTAAATGCACACCTTGTTAATTGCTTTGTAGACATCCCAATCTTCGTCTCTCATGCCAAAAGTGTCATCCCTTTTTTCCTTACGTGCTAGCTGGCTAATAAGTCTCATTCGTTCTTGAGCTGCAGCAGTTCGTCTACGAGCCATATCTTGTCTCCTCTGCCGCTTTGCATTTCTCCGGTCCAATATTTCTTGCCTAAAGTTTAAAAAAATATTACTCATCTCCCGTTACCTAAACTAATAGTTCACTTGTAACAAATAGAAGAAGAAATTTGATAAAACTTTATGAATAATATTCAACAAGGTATTTCACAATCTTTCTTCTTCATTGTGTACAATAAATCAAAGTAATAAAATTTACAGATAAGAAGACCAACAATACCTCTTATGACGAATATCAGCAATCCAACTATCAAACTCTTCTTGATCCTTAGGTTTATGAATCTTAGATTTTGATTTGGGCTCCTATACATCAATTTAATGAAAGTAAGATTTATTCTGTAATACTGCAAATACAGAATACATAACTTAAATATTTCAATAAAGGTTATTTATTTCCACCAACCTCCACTATAGGTTCTTCAGCAGTATTGGCAGCCACTATCTTCTGTCTAGTTTTTTCAATTCTTGTCTGTAGTTGACTTATCATTTTCTGTAAATCTGTTAAGTTAGATAAACCATAAGAATCCAGAGCTTGCTGAAACATGGAATGGAAACGCAACATAGATATTAGCGAACTTCTGACTGAAGATTAATGTGAAATAAGTAATTACCTCAATAGAAAAAACAACAACCTGAAATTCCTCTTCTTCACCTTCTTCTACCAAGTCTTGGACAGCAAGCAGTTGATTTAACTGTTCTTCATCTTCGGCAAGCTATTTTTAAGAACATTGGAATAAGGGTATACAATTATTTCATAAAAAACCAATTATCAGCAAATAAACATTTTTCAATCAAAGAGATTAATATGTTATGTAATAGAATTAAATGAAAAATAATGCATTACCCTTTCTTCCCGTTTTCGAGCATTTATTTCAACTAATCTTCGGGCTAACTCTCTGCGTCTTTCCCTCTGTTGTTCTACACTTAATCCTGAAGCCACAGGAGTAGCTGTGTATGGCAATTGCACCCTCAAGACATGGGCATCATAATAATCAGAGTCAGCCCAACGCTCTAGTTCTTCTAAATAGTGCTCTGCTATAAATGTTTGATCGTGTACCAATTCCTATCAAATAGAGCAACTTATGATAAAAGATTTGGCAGGGGTGGGCAACATAATAGTGCAGCAAAGAAGTGTAGCAGAGTTAAGAAAAGACAGGTGACAGAAGAAACATAAAGAACTCTGTAATGATTTTAGAACACAGGGTCGCCAATATTGACAGTGACTAAAATAAACGAAAAAAAGAAAGAAAAAGAAGGTTGATTTATCTCGTTAAATTAGTTTTGTACTTTTTCTCTTAATGCTATGTATACAATTTAAAACACAACAAAATTAATTTGAACGAATGTATAATCATAATCATAGACACAAAAATTTAAAAAGGCAATTTTTTAAGTACTGTCACTTATTCTCTACTTTGGTTTTAGATTTAAAAAGTATGGATGTTCTGGGTAGTAGTATAAGCAAAGGTTTCAAGTTAATGCAAGAAAGTCTCCATTAATATACAAAAAAAATTGGAATTAGTCAAATGAAATGTTCGTGATCATAATAATAATATAATAAATTTATTGTCAAAAAACAGTACAAACTGCATATGACCACGTGGAGGACAACAAACTAATTTAATGATTTTAGCATTTCTACCTAACATTTTGGAAAATGCTAGATCTACCCAGCATTTTGGAAAATACAATTTGTCATGGCTTCAAGTAATACAAAATTCAAATTCTTCATAAAAAAAATTAAAATTCAGCAAAACACATTAACTTTTTGGTACTTCTTTAATGTTTCCATCATCTACAACTAATCTGGCTATGGATGTATAAATTTTCTGGTCAAATTTTTTTCTGTTGAATTGCAACATCTGTGCTTAAAAGTACTAAAATGACAATTACTAATAAAATGCCAATAAAAAGTGCAGTCAATATCAGGAGGGATTTCAACTCTTAGTTATTCTATCTGTACCATCAAATATTAATCTGTTTATAAATTTAAACTTGTATTGTCAGTCTGACTGAATGATATATTAGTTAACCAATTTCCAATACTGTCAAGTAGTTTTGTTTCACTTTGTAACATTTTCTTGCCTTCTATATTATTTAAATTGTTGAATGACTGTTACAAATGTGTGTTACAAATCTGAGTAGAGCACCCAGTTGTATCTGAATACCTAGTTGAAAGAATTTTCAGACACATCTATTTTCAAAATGGAATTTTCATGACAAAATTATAAAATATGCAAAACAAAGTAGCAGTCTAAATCAGCATTAAGTTTATACATCACTTTTATATTTAAGTTCTTTGTAAATAGTTTCCTTATATTAGGATAGATATTACAAGAAAATATCTTAATTCCACCCATGAAAAATTATGAAATCATTGGAGTTAGAATTTTGAAAAAATTTGTGAGAGTTTAATTTGTGACTGAAAAATAATTCTTGTTCAGTTAGAAGATATACCCTTTATCTTAATGCTGACAACCAAGAGTTAAGTATGGTATTAAAAAAGAGTTAGTTACATATTTTTCATGAAATTAGGCATTCAGAATAAAGGGCTACTTCTGTCAACGTTGCTATCAAACTATTTTTTAAAACACTACTGTGATTGGTGCTAAGAAAAGCAAGATATGGTTTTACACCAAATTTTGTTTTAAAAGTTTTTTGTTAGGAGTAACCTTTGTCCACCCTTAAATCAAAGTATCATTTAAGAATACTATGTTAGGTGTTAACAAAAGAGTGATATGGTATTACATCAAAGTAAATCATCATAAATAACATACATTATGAGGGAAGTGAGGAGATTATTTGTGCTTGAAAGTTCCTTTCGAGAGTGCTGCTTTGGTGTGTGTCTTTGTAACTAGTTAGGACTTTTCATTCGCTTATCAATGTGTAATATATTGTTTCTACAGGTCAAGTTCTTTTCAGAAAGGTATCAAATAATGCCAGATTTCAGACACTCATGTAAACTGAAGCAAAACCTAATTTGAGATCTACACGAGTTTTGTCAATAGAAATGATAATACATGAAATGGATTCAAAAATGTTACTTTCAGTTGTTGTTTTTTTACATACTAGAATGTAATGAAAATATAAGAATATCTCCTTTCTTTTTAATGTTTAAAGGAAAAAACCCCAAAGTTTTTGATTAGTCACAACATGTTTAAGAGGAAACAAAAATAATCCATAAAGAAGTTAACATACCTCAGCCCTACTGGGTGTAATGGCAGTATAATGAGCTGGATACTTGAGCTGAAGTAATCTATGTAAGTAATTAGTTACATGGAAACCTCCAATATTTATTCGTCTTGCTCTGGTTGGATCTACATGACCATTGATAAATGGTAAAATATGAGTTGTGTGATAACCACAATTAACAATCAAAGCAGTCTTCAAATTTTTGTGGTTCTGTACAAAACTAAAAAGTGCATCAACTCCATAGCATACATTTGGAACACCATAACATTCAAATAAAAGTTCAGACATCACTGAAAAATATCAACAACAGAATATCAGATACCAACTACTTTCAAAAATAATTTTGTGAACACTAAGGAAATTATTTCATTTAAATAAGAAGGAAAAAGCATATGCTTTAAAATGACTTGTCATTGCCTTACAACTATTATTATGCTACTTCAATTTATATTTAAGTTTTAGTATTGCATGTATCCAAACTTGTTAAAAAGAAAAAGTTTCTGGTTTTGAATTTTTTACAACTTCTATCTCACAACAAATAAAATTAACAAGCAAAGACTTACAATGCCTTGAATAATTTGGATTAAGAAAGGCTTCAGTAACAACAATTGGGTGATTCACAGATCCCTCTGTGTCAATACCAAGATGAGTAAACATATAGTTGAATACTTGTTCTTGAGCTTCAAAATGAGTCACAACATTTCTATCAAATTGAGTTTTTAACTGGAATCTCACAGCTTCAATATTAACAATATCATTTCCAACTTGTGTCTCACCATCCTGAAAAAATAACACAAAAAAAGTCAAAACTTTAAACTATATAAATAATAAATCAAAATTGTAATAAATAACATTTTACAAAATTTGGCCTAGCTTTTACATATACTCACTTTCTTTCCTCTCTCTTTTCGAGGTTTGGCAATAATATTTTTAAAAATCATTAGAGGTTCAACATTTACTGCCCATCCTACTCTACACTGATAAGATCCTGGGAAATAATATATACATATCAAGCAATAAAAAAAGCCCATTATGAAAATAAATACGTCTTGAAAAATTCGATAAATTAAATACTCCTAGTCATGTACCATTATCGATGACAAGTGGCGTTCCAGAAGATCGAATTTGTTTTGAGTAAGAGTGGATTGGATCAGGGGTAATCTTGACGTCCCTAATATCTACAGTTGTCATTCTAAGGGGAGAACATCAGAATACGCATTTAAGTTCGGTAGACCAAATTCACGGCCTCATCAAAAGAACTACAAATGTGTGTGTGATGAAACTCATCAGAGATAACAAATAGGTCACAAAATCAAATAATTTAATGAGGTTAAGTTCACATCACAACAAACGAGCGCGCACTATCACCATCACAGGGATAGGCAAAAAATATCGATATATCAAAATTTCATAAAAATATCGATATTTCAGTTTTAGTATTGCGTGTATCCGAACTTATTAAAAAGAAAAAGTTTCTGGTTTTGTAAACAGTTCCTGATTTGTACTGACAACTCTAAGTACGAGTTATTTTCATACACTTAAAAATATATTCTTAATTTTCGTCCCACGTTATATTAAATGCACACATAAATATATTTAATACTTCTTTATCGGTAGGGGGGTTTTCTGACATATTTAAGACAGCTAAAGTGAAACCTTTATACAAGAAAGGAAACAAACACAACGTTGGTAATTATCGACCAATTTCTCTACTACCCACTTTCTCAAAAATCCTTGAAAAATTGCTCTATAAGCGTCTTTTAGATTTTGTATCAAAAAATAACATTCTCTCTGACGATCAACACGTATTTCGGAAATCCTTTTCCACCACCAGTGCCATACTTTCTTTCTTAAACGATGTTACCACTTCTCTTGACCATGGATAAAATCCTCAGGATGTTTTTCTTGATTTATCTGAAGCATTGGATGTCACCGATCACGAAATTCTCCTTTCAAAATTACAATCTTTTGGCATTCGTGGACTTGCACATCAATGGCTGACTTCCTATTTAAAAGATAGACATCAACAGGTCGAAATATCATATACTAAAAATAAAGTACTTCAGCACTGCCTTTCCGAAACAAAGCCACAAACTCGCGGATATCCCCAAGGTTCAATTCTCGGCCCTATACTCTTCTTGTCGTATGTGAACGATATGTCGTCTTCCACTTCAGATTACGAAATTATTATTTTTGTTGATGACACTAATTTACTATGTAAACAAGGCAACGCTAAAAAGTTATGTTTAACATCTTGGCTTGGTTCCATGCAAATCGCCTCATTGTAAACACTGACAAAACAGTGTCTATGTCATTTCACAATAGAATCACAAAATAGTATCACGTTTCTCTTTCGTTAAACGGAACACAATTAAAAACTGTTACTAACACAAAGCTTTTAGGTCTCCATATTCAAGACAATCTGAAATGGAATTATCACGTTGATAATCTTAATTCCAAATTAAGTAAATTGTGTTACGCATTACGAATCTGGGCTCTAATGACCTTCGATGTTGACGAGTCCTAAAGCCCCCCCCCCAAAAAAAAAAAAATTACGAATCGTAGTTAATATTGTTAGTTTACAAATATCCCGTTGCGTACATTTTGTAAATGTTTACTACCATTTACGGTACGCCGTTGTCTTCTGGTGCAATTCCGGTCAGAGTGTTCAAACTTTCAAAATTCAAAAGAGAATAGTTCGGATAATTTGTAATTTGTAGTGGCTCCAAGATTTCTCCATTAAATTTAACTCTAGATACAGATTTTGTCAGTCTTTCTGTAACTATTAACCTCATTTTTTCATCATTTCCAAATTCTTCAAAATGTTGAACAGGGTTTTGTCTATCGATCATATGCTTTCTTAAAGTCGACAAACACGACTACTGAATTTTGGCTTCTTACAGCTCCTATTCTCAAGATACTCTTTAAATAAAAGATTTGCTCTGAACATAATCTTAGTATTCCCCTATTTGTTGATGTCTGATTTTTTAGTATGTTTAATAAGTTCTTCGAAAGTATTTTGTAAGCACTGGGCAACAGTGAAATCCCTCTGTAGTTATTTGGATTTGTACTATTTCCTTTCTTATGAAGTGGGTGTATAAGCGCGCATTTCAAGTTTTCCGGAATTTCTTCCTTTTTCCCAGACATTGCAGATCAGACGATGTAGACCTTTTGTTTTGTCAACTCCTATTTTCCACATCTCAGCTACAATCATATCCTCCCCGGGAGCTTTGTTGTTTTTCAACCCTTCGATAATATCTTTTGCTTCGGTGGGACTAGTTGGTTTTGACACTAAGTGAACTGTCAGCAGATTTTCGAAGGTTAATCTTTCAACTGGTCCTTCGCAGTTCAGAAGAGTATTAAAATAATTTGCTACTAATAGTTTTCTATGTTACTTAACGCCAGAGTACCACATTTTTTAAAGCAATGGTTGGGATGAAGGTATCCATTTAGATCCTTCTCGAAAGTTCTATAGAATGTTCTAGTGTTATTCTTTTAAAAAATCTTCTGTCATGTTATTTAATCGGCTTTTATCATGCTTTCTTTTTCCCCCCTGATGATCTTCGCCGTAGTTTTTCTTTGTTGGGTAAAATCATTCCAATTTTTAATGGTTTGTTTGGAATGCCATTTTTTTCAGGCACTTAGTATTTTTTCAATAGAATCGTTTCATCGCTCGTTGCACCATCTATGCTTCCGTTTCCTTTCGTTTACCCGAGTTTTTTACTGCTGTAGTAATTACGTTCCTAATTTCTCCCCAGTTGTTCATTTTCATATTTGCTAAGTTATCTTTGTTTAAGTTTTCCTTGAGTATTTCTGTATCAATTTTTGGATCCATCATGGATCTATTTGACTGAAATTTTGCTTTAAATTCAGTGAGGTAGTGGTCCTAGTTAATGTTCAAGCTTTTCCTCACTTTAACATTTTTTATCTCGCTTTTGTTGCTGAATGTTATTGCAACATGGTCAATCTGAAATTCCCCTAGTTTGGGGTTAGGGGAAATCCATGTTTTCTTTTTTGCTGGTAGGGCTCTAAATAGGGTGGACATTAGTTTTAAGTTAAAGTATTGGCAGGATTTGATAATTCTTTCTCCGTTTCTGTTTGTTCTCGTGTGGACTGGATATATCCCTAGTCATTCTGTATTTCTTTTCTTTCCCTATTTGCGCTTTAAAATAGACCATCAAAAATTTAATATTATTTTGAGGAATTTTAGACGTCTCGTTCACGAGTGGTTCCTATAATGCTTCCTCTTTCTCCTTGTTCTTTTTATTGTCTTGATTTACGTTGATGTGGGTGTAAGTCTTGTTCCCAGCTCGAAATGAGATTCTTTCGGATGGTGAGCGGAACCCTGTGATTGAATCAGTTATGTTTTTCTGGATCACAAAGGCTGTCCCTAGAATTTGAACTAGTCAGTTTGCAACCTTATACCCGGGCTTGCCCTTGTATATTCTTATGTTTTCTGATTCAACCGTGCTTTCATCGAGGAATCTAGTTTCGTGTAGTGCCAAAATACATGTTTATTTCTTCCAATATTCCAATCAGATGTTTCAACTTTCCTGTCTGAACAAGAGTGTTGATGTTTAGAGCTCCAAGCAAGTACTTTCGCTTAGGTCTTATTTTCATTGTCGGTGTTCTTTGAGGTTCCAATCCTTTCTCACATGAAGATTCAGGTTCACCAGATTCCGATGACCTGATTGCGCCATTGTTGATGGCGAGGGATTTTCTTTTGCGACTACCCTCTGGAGTACTTTTTACATTTAAAGAAATTTTCATTATGCCAATTGGTAAAGATAGCTAATTATTGGAAAACAGGTGATCCCGTTTTCGAAAATAGACCGGGTTGTAAGCTCCACAGCCTTTTTATTTTCAAGGTAGATCCCCTAGACTTTGAGAATCCCTTCTCTACCCACAAGACAGTGGACCCAATTTATCAACCCCACTTGAGAGGGGTGTTTGCCCCTTCCGCCGGTTCCGATGTGCGGATTCACAACATTCACTGCCGTTGAGATCTTCACCGCAACTTTGGTAAGGGGTCCTCACAAGATGCTATCATCCGGTGCCAGGTGATCCAAAGTTTGTGTACTAGATGTTACTCCTTCCCCTCCTCCTCACTCATCTCTTGGAAAACAAGACACCGGGCATGGGACCGGCAGTGGCGGAGTTATGTTAAAATAGTTTCGAAAGAAGATAGATGAATTTAAAGGGCTCTGAGAGAAAGAAATTTAAAGGACAAAGAGCTGTTGATAAAGAGAAAGGAGTGTGATTTTAAGTGAAAGGATGAAGCAATTCTGGAGGGAGAAGATAGTAACAAGAAAATCAATTGTTCCTCGTTGTCCAAAGTAGGCCAAATTCGAAGAAGAAGAAAATAAGTATTAATAATATATAGTCATATTCCATATATATTTTATGCCACCTAATGTAACAACAAAATTTCACAGCTACATTATTAGCTTAAACGCACGCTGCATGCTGAGTTACAAAAGAATAGGTTATAATGATAATAAAAAGTCAATTAATATTATTTGAAGTTCATATAACGTATAATTCTATACGTATTGCTCGTATTATATCCACACGTATTTGCTTACATACAGACTTGATTGAATTACAATATAGTTTACGCGCACTATTGGCATTCTTCGACGAATGTGAAGCCAGATCGACAAAGGAAGGTTCCTTTGTCTTGGACTCTGGTCCTTGTCCTTCGCATCTACCAGCCTTCCAATATCTTCAAGCATCGAATATTTGACTATCCTTGCCAATGAAAAGAGGCCACACGCGGGGTGCAACCAGGATTTCTTTATGGATGAGGGCTTAACGAATGTGAACATGTCTTCAATGATGGGTTCGACAAAATTTAAATAGGCCAGTTAATGTGGAGATGTAGAACATAAAAAATAATTTAAATATATCGAGGAGTAGAACGACTTCCTTGATTTGAGAACGCTCTTTTTGAAGAGAAATGGCTACTTATTTAAAAACTAAAACAGATTCTATGATCGATTTTTCAGTAAATCACATCTTTCTAATAGTATTATATTTTGTGTATTGTATTGTAAACCATGTGTGACTATCAGTTGCAACAAGGAAGCTTAACACATTCTTAAAAGACATATTTCCTCAAATGAATATTACGCATCGGCTGTTGTTGTATAACACCACAAGACAAATGAATTTCCATAGGTTTGTTCGTTATGGCTTTCTTCTGCCAATTCGTGATCAAATTGTGATCGAAGGTTTATTTGCTCGCCACATTTGACAATTTGCTATTGAGCATTATTTTGAAAACATTGAACTTTCAGAAATCGAAAACGAATTTGGAATAGAGGCAAAAAACTACTCGAGATCATAGTCGAAAAAATCATCAGTACAATACTCTAAGCAATGGACCCTGAAATTCATTAAACTAGATTAGAACTCACCAATTGTCTGCTATTTGTTTGATCACATTTTTCTACCGGCGTGTCTTCATCAATAATCAGGCTTCCTGCTACCAAGCGTGATTGTTTTTTCTCGCTCCCTTCACTAATAGATTTAGTTTTTCTAAAATAATCGTTTAATATCCGTTTTATGGTTCATTGTATTTTTAGTAAGTTTTCAACACAGATTACATAGAGATAAGAACGAACACTCCGCATTCAGTGAACTGAGCGGCCCAGCTGGTCTATTATCTTTCTGCGAACATGTTCGCTTTGCTGGACCTTTCGTTTCTCAATCCACACATGGGCTGCTTCACCTATGACCCAGACACGAGTCCGTGAAATCGACAGCTGCATGGGGATATTTTCAATTCTCGTACGGACTATCACGTTCATGCGTTTTGAGGACATATCGGTCTCTTGACGAAACATGAAATTTGGTATGGCTCACAGATTGCAGTGTATGTTTCCGTTCAAACAGCAGTTAAGTCGTGATCTTTTTAAATAGCTTTAAATACGTTCAGTCACTATTCAGGAAGAGAGCAGATAAGGTTCTCTTTAATTACGTATCTTGAATTTTTATCACGAATTTTGATAGGATCTTTCGTGCGTGTACACAATCATTCATACTAACGCAACAATAACTACTAATAATTTAATTAAGTATTATATTTAACCCTGAATAGATGATAAACCGTCTAACAAGAGAGTGGCATGGAAACAAACCTCTTCTAATAGAAAATCGACCCCATTTATAATATTATATTTATTATATATGCTGCCCGAGGGTACTAAAATATTTTAATGTTATCGGGTGAATGAGAAATATCGCCTCAATGCATGATGCTGGCACTTCACTTGGTGTTGCGGTTTTCGGCTAAATATTTGACTATTCACAAATATCAAAATATGCCATCGTCACATGGTCCGAACACGCAAATATTCCAATAATGCCACACATGTTTTCTTATATAATCATGCGCGGGATGTATTTGACATAATTAAAGAAATATTTATACTGTTACGTTTTCCCAGTCCATATAATGTTCAATTCCATATTAAAGAAATTGTAGAATAAGAAAAGTGAAAATACTGGTTAAAGAACCAAAATATCAAAAAATCTCGATCACGCGCGCTCAACTGAGCGAAACACGCAAACCAAGTGTGGACAGTTCACACAAATATTTGCTTTATTTGATTCCTTTGATATGCGACTAAAAACCGACAAGAGGACGGATACGGGAGTTCATGAATTTGCGTATTTGCCACAGTAGGGCAAATACATCGATTACCGACAAGTAGCTCGTCTTCACTTGACCTTGTTGGTAAATACACAAATACGCAACTCCTATTGAAGTACCGGCATAAGAGTTATGCGAACGTCGGCATGAAAGAAGTGTTGACCTCTGGAAAGGAAGGCCGTCTTCGAAATGGGGGATGATTGTAAGCTGATATTTCTGTTAACTTTGTGGCATTTACAGAGACCCTGGTAGAGCGGAGAATTTGTGTTTGGAACCTGGTGTCATCAAAAATTTCAAAGGATATTAGTTTGCTCGGAGTCAGTGAATTTGCATAATCTTTATATACGTCTATAAGTCAATTTTGATCTTAAAATTATACTCTATGTAGTTCCGATTTGGTACAGTTAATTTTCGTTTAACAGAGTATTTCTTAAATTGATAGTTGAGGGAGGGGGGCTTCAGCACCCTAAACCCCATCCCCCGTCCCCATGAGTGCGCCCCTGGAATCACCACTCGCCAATGATCAACTTTGGAAGGTACTTGGCAACGATCGCCATGTGTGTTGCCTAGGCTTGAATAAGAATTATGGCGAAAATATATTGTTCTGGGTAGATAGTCGATATTTACAAATGTTTTGTCAGATATTGCACAAAAGTACATGATGTTCCAAGTCTCTGTATCATCCGAAAGAGTAGCTTTCACTGTCAGCTTACTGGTACCGGATAACGGAAATGGGCTGACTGGGGATCATGTAAAACGAGTTTTCTTAACACCCATTTCTGACGAATATTGATTCGGTTAGTTTAATTTCAAATAAATGTCGTTATTTCTAAAAAAAATAAGAATGTTGTATACTTTTATTAGATTCTGCTTGAAATTGTATTGTATTTTTAAAATAATAAATATTATTTCATGCTGTTAATTATTTTGCAATAATAGTGTACAGTAGCATACATTTTGACTCTTCCAATCCCTGTAAATCCTCGTCTATTGTTTCCAAACACAATCATACCTGAGTAATTTTGCACTAACTACGAATTTCTGGCGAATATCTAACGGAATAGTCTCCATATTAATTAACTTCAAGAAATCAGATTCATTTTGCTTGTTCGACCACATCAGGGGATCCTGTTCTAGACTACTGATTGTCACTTCCGCAGATTTCTTTAGCACCTCATATAGAATCCTAGTTCTTACTCTGAATTTTTAACGTTCTTCGTTTCATTAACCAATAAAATTTGAACTATGCCTTCCTTGACTTCCATCTGGCAAATTAACTTTCATAGCAAATATTGCTACCTAGAATGGTTTCAATTTTACTCTGCCAATAATTTCTCCGTACTGCTCAGAATTTACCGTTGCTTCTACAGGCTCTGTTTGTTTTGTTGCGTGAAAAGCCCTCGCTGAGTGGTCGCTCTGGACGTTATTGTTTCTAGCCATCTGTCACCTCTACACTCATGTTTACTCCGCATAACTGCTGCGTTGCCGACCGTTCTTTCACAGGACTTGAAGCGGTAATCTTTTGAACATGTGACCGCTCCCCAGAAACAGATATTAGAACGAGGTCCGTATTTATCTCGGAGTCTTGAATACATTCGCACATTCATTATCATTCATAACGAGACCGGAAGCTGGTTTACATAACACAATAGTTTCACTACTACTTATTTGCGACTCTATTTCTTGTGCTTTACTCACATCTTCTGTATAAAATATTGCAACACTGCTATCACTTTTTGGCACGGAAACTATTGGCAACATTGGTTCAGGCAAGATCAAAACATTTTCGAGATTTGAAAAAAATCAGGAGTATTTATTTTATTCTTAATCTGAGGCGATTCCACTATCGTTACTCGAGGTGACCGCCCTCAAGTTTGAAGTGTTTTTAGGATAAAACCATTTTTTTCTATACTTGGGCTAATAGTGCAATCTTGTTTTTTTTTCAGAAAGTCTAATCCTACAATTCCGTCATAACTTGTCTTTCTTAAATCAGCTACTAAAAATTCTTGCGAGTTCTGCTTGTCATCAATTTTGAAGTTAACCTTACACTCTCCGTGAATTTTAAGTGGGTGGCTGAGGCACTCTGGACATTATTCAGATACGGTTTAACCTTAAGTTCTGCATCGGAAAGAATCTTTGATCTCGGAACACTACAACATACCCCAGTATCTACGAGAAGGATGTAGTGGTTATTGAACAATTCTATTTCCGTTCCGAAACCGGGCTCTGGGTTTATTGGTAGTATTACTGATTCCCCGCGCCGCTCGGGGCGGGACCTACTGAGTTTTTGTCTGACACTCTATTGGTCTATGACCTGCTTTCCTACGTTTCCCACAAATGGTTAAGGGGCAAGCATTTACTGAATGTGAACCTTTCCCGCAATTGAAACATAAATTGTTTTTTGTACGGCAGTCTCTAGCTATGTGTCCACGCTGGTGACAGAAATTGCAAGCCAAGTTCTGCATCCGCGGCGGCCTTGCGAACCGCTGTCTGCTGGCGCTCCGGTGATGGTTGTGAAGCCAGCGGCCCGATGTGCGCGTGGCAGCTATTTTCCCACGGTCTTGCGGCCGGTCGCGACGTTTGCTGAATCTCACGCGCATGGCGTTTATCTTCCCATGGCTCTGTGGCTGGTCGCGATGTTTGCTGTATTTCGCGAGCGTGTCCCTTATCTTCCCACGTTCGCGTGGCAACTAGCGACGTTGCAGAGCAAGAGGACGCTGTCATGTTCAAGGCGTTGTATCCTTGAATCGCCATTTCCTGTGTACGAACGAACTCTTCAGCCTGCAGTATATTTTGAGGATTTTGTACTATAATAAATCATTCAATTTGTTCCCCCAACCCCGCTAGAAATTGTGCCAATAGTCTTTGTTGGAACATAAGGGACATTGCTTCTGATTATACGTCTGCATATGCGGTCTTAAATTTTCGTCATGTACTCCGTAATCTTGTCGATAATTCTGTGACTGATTCTAGATTTCCCTGAATAGTAATATTGAACAGTATTTTCACAGTTCTCCTCGATATTTTTGGATATGGGGATGGTTCTGAATGAACTCATTCGCCGGTCCTGATATTCGGTGGCGTGCGGCTGCTAAGGTACCGTCTTCGGACCAACCGTTAAACTGGCTTACGATTTTTAGACGTACTAAAAAGGCGTCTATGGAAACGTCATCTTCTCTCGTGAAGCAAGCCTCTAAGAGTATGTTGTTTGCTAATCCCGGTTTCATCGACGATTTTCCAGTATGGTCCTTATATTCCGCTTTCTCTGTTGTGTTTATGCTCGGCGTTGCATTTTTATGTCGCCATCTAACATATTAATTGTCTGGAGTTGCTTCGATCCACACGTAAAGGTCTGCCTGTCCCCAATTAAAAAGTCCATTCTGAATGTTTAAAATTATTCGGCCTATATTTCTAGGGCAATGAACAGTTGCGAACGGAAAGAGAGGGAGTTGATTTAAAGGTCACAACACCAGCCCTTCTCACAGAGTACTTACCCATTTACTGTTTTTCCATTACTGGGTACACCATTAAAATGTGGAAACGGAAATTACGTATGGGTAAGGTAAAAAGAAGGAAAAGTGCGGAATGAAATAAAATAATTTTTAAAAATTTGGATTGAATGAATTAATATAATTGTCTTTGATTTGTTTTCTTAATACCCAGAGTTGTTCGTGGGACATGCCATATACGGTTCTATTATATTCTACATAAAAATTTTAAATCTGTTCTTGTAAACTAGGCGAAAGAAGTTGTTTTCCCTTCTTACTTTTATATAATTTTAGAACATTTATCCTATCCATATTGTATTGGTGTTAACAAACAAGAGAGGGGAAAATTTTTTTGTTAGGCGTCTGGTAATTCTGACCTGAAAGACTTTTCCTTTTATTCTGACCTTACACTGTTATCAACTATCTTCTGGTTTTCAGAAAAGATTTTCATATGGTGTCTGCCACTTTAACACAAAAGATCCCTCTATTTAACTGCACTCCACACCTGTCACCAAATGTGAGGAGGCAGTGGTTTTTGGACTTTCTTGGAGATGAGCCCCGCACTTGACATCAAATGTCGTGATGCGACTTTGGTGATGTCCTTCCTTTTATTTTAGCCCCACACTTGAACCCCAAAAGTCAAGAGGCGACTTTGTCATATCTTTTTATCCCTCACCAGCCGCCACTTTGACTGAGCTATTTTCATAACACTATCCCCACTACTCGCATTAGAGACTGGGCAACAAATGCCGATATCAAAGTAATGAGATAGCCCTGATGGTAAGATAAATCTTTTGGTCGTACACCGAAGACAAAAACTCCTGAAAATGGGCATTTTTTCTGTCCTCACTTTCATAACAATTATCAATATACATTTAATAAAATATTATTAAATACAGTTGAATGCAGAATCTTAACTTATTTCGTTTTTGAGTTTCAAACGTGAGTGCACATAATTTTGAGTATGGCTGCAAGATTCATAAATATGGTCCAGAGAAGTCAAGTTTAACTAACACAGAAATATATCTCATAATAATGCTTTAATATTTGATTTGAGTGGAGGGGAATTGTATATTAATTACTTTCAAAATAAGACTATTTCCAGAAGTTCAAAGAGGCTTTGCAGTTCTCTTCCCTTAAGACGGTTCCACACATTCGCTATTCGGCGAACTTCGAGCAACTGCTCGCCGAATAGCCACTAGTGTGGATGGGTTGCTCGTTATTCGTCGCATCACGAACACCGGTGCTCGCCTTTTCCCGCAGCGTGTCGGTCTTTTGAGACACATCAAAGGAATCGTAGGCGAATATTCACGAATGACCTGTTCGTGGTATTGTCCACATATTGGTTCTTTTACCAAGGATCGCGAATATACGAGTAATACGCTTTCAAGTTATTTCGAGTAAGTCATCGGTAAAAAAATTAATTATACGTAATTTTTCTCTTTATCGTACAAAGTAATATGTGTTTTTAGAAGTGATACAATAGAGAAATTTGAAGTACTAAAGTAGTTTATCACGCCATTGCTGTTTGCACTTCTTAAATAACTTATAACAATTTCAAAAACTATTTTCTTGCTTGATTGTGTTGTCTTATGGCTCATATTAATTTAGTTTTATGTGTACTCAACTTTGGTACGGTTGTGTACATCCTGGCCCGGGTTTTGCTCCGGTTTTCCTTCGGGTAAAGGCGGATTTCTTATACAGGTTCTCTACGCTTTGTCTAGGGGCGCGTTTATTGTAACAATAAATCTTGAATTTGTGTTATTTCAACTCTTATGATTTTTAAACACTATATTCAGAATAATCTATAGTTCTATAATAATTTGTACATGTACATTTTTTGCGTTAAATTACGAACATATTGACATTCTATTAGTATTATAACTATTAGTAGTTAACTTTTCATCTTATCTAGGAATTTTTGCTGAAATTTTTGAATCCGCCTCTGCCTTAGGGCCCTTGATCGGAATTGATGGGATGGTCCCTTGCTTGCTGTCGGAGAGTAAATTAATTTATTGTCCTCCACGTGGTCGTACGCAGTTTGTACTGTTTTTTGACAATAAATTTATTATTATTAATGTTGGAGAAACTTAATTTATCTCCAACCTGTTCATACGCAGTTTGCAACAGCTTTCTGACTATAAAGTTTATTTGATAGATTTAATCCGCAAACACTTTTATTTTACTTTTATTAAGTGTCCTAAAGTTTCACAGTATTGACGTTATTAGCATGGCCTGTTTTTGTAGTAACATTAGCATATATTTCCTGTACATGAAATGTTCAGGAAATAAAAAATACTGTGATAATAAATAATAAAACACTTAAATGTAATGAAAGATATTTGAATAAATAAATAGAGTGGGATATTGTAGAGACACAAATTAAGATAGCAATATAATATTGATTCCTTTTGAATGGATAAAAACTATAATGATTATAAGGATCTTAAATTCGAGATTACCATAGATAAATCCACATGTAATATAAATTAATTTCAGATTGAACTAAGATTAGAAAGATCCATTTACTTTACTTAACATTTCACCAGACACAACTACATACGCAACAGAATGTATGATTACTTCAGATTCATTCTCCATAACCTCTAATCATTAACACGAATATTCGTCGTTCCCAGAGCGAGCACGTGCTCGTCAAATTGCTCATGTCTGGATCAGTGTGCTCGCCAATAAGTGAATATTCGGGGAAATACCCCGAGCAAGTCACTGTTGCTCGGGATTCGCTGTTCACCGAATAGCGAATGTTTGGAGCCTTTAGTCACTTGAAGGGAATTTAGGCAAAGTGTTCACGAATAAATAATTTTACTAAAAAACAAAAACTTGTTACTAGAAATATGACATCATATAAAATTAAAACAAAAATATTAATAAGAAATATATTTCAAGAGCAGAAATACCTCTTCTTTGTTGACCAATCTCGAAATCAGCCATGAGAAATAAATACATGGACTCAGTGAATATGAGAGATGCTATGAAATAAAAATTTCATGTTATTTTTGTAAAAACACATCATTTAGGAATGTTTTGATTTGAATCCAGTTTCATGTTCTAGGTTGTAATAAAAGCCACTAAGCTCCATAAAATGTCAGAATGTGAAAGTTTCATATTTTTGTAGTGTTTTATTATAACCGAACCCACAGAAACCACTTTGGTATTCCATTTTGACAAATGAACAGTTCTATAAAGTGACATGACATGATTTGGAAAACCTAGTGCTTCAGGGTTACAATCAACAAAAAGTAGAAAATTTTGCTTTCTCTTTTGTCAATTTCTGGGAGTTGACTGAGGATGAAAACTCGAATTTTTTAGGTCATCGTCCAAAAAACCTGAACAAACCTCTTCACAGTAAAATTATTTTGACTGGAACAGAACCTTCTTAGAGATGCACGTAAAAAACAATTTTTTTCATTTTTCAATAAGTTTTAGCCCTCATCAGTTTTCCTTTATTTTCAGTTATCTCTATGCAACCATATTTCATTATAGCTGTTCATAATACGTAGATAAGGACATTTGCTGGTCAATAAATATGAAGGACAAACCTCTACACAGTACAAATATAGTTGGATTACTATGTTAAAATTTAAACACAAGCATGGATTTATAACTATCAGTATAGAAGTTCTCCATTTCGTATGCAAGTTAATAATCAATGAATTCTTATGTTCAACCAAATTAAGTAGACCACAATATTTTATTAACACGTCACAAGTAGATACGAAACTTTAAAAGCACACACAACAATTCGATATATGAAAAAACATTAAATCTACTTGTGACATGTGTTAACAATAAAAAATTGTGTCTAATTTGGTCTACTGTATGCATTCATTATCTATAGACTTCATATGAGCCAATAAAACATTAACTTTGAACTACATTTGCTCAGTGGTGGAACAGATACAATAGTTAAGCAAATATTAATACCTTCAGTAGCAATATATTAAGTGTTTAGAAACATACCAAATAAAACTTTTATTTAATTACTTTAAAAATTATGTATTGGGTACATCAAATGAATATGTCATTCATTAAGATGACAAAGATGATTCATGATTCAAATGACATTAATATATGTCATTCATATAAAATAAATGATTTCAGCACAAGAACCAATGATAGTAATAAAAACTGGAAAAGAGGGTACTTTGGTCATCACACACATGATTTACAAAAGTTAGATATTTTCTGAATATATTATACAACTTTTAATAATAGCAGATACAGAGGAAGAACCAAGGTACCTTTAGACTTATTACCAAACTCTTGGGGAGGAGAGGAAACAAAAAAAGAAAAAAATGACCAACCACCTCACAATAAAAAAACCTTATAAAAGTATAAAATTTTACTTTTCTCGTGTTTCTTATAGCACCAAAAAGTTATGCTACAAAAAAGTTTATAAATTGTAAAATATATATATATATATATATATATATATATATATATATATATATATATATATATATATATATATATATTTTTTTTTTTTTNAGCTCCTACATATATAAAGGGTAAAAATGAAATAAAATGACCCATCATTATAAAAATTTAATGATGAAAACATAATTAAAATAAAACATTACAGAAAATTTTACCTTGCTAACTTTCACAATTTGACAGCAACATCAATAAACAAACTTTGAAGCTGCTTCAATATCGAAATAATAGAAACATTTTTAGCATCAGAAACTACAATTCTCTCAAGATACTTAAAGAATACTACTAGTCTTACTCAATAAGATATATCAGTTCAAAAGTATATAATCTCTTCTGAATAGTGTCTCCTAATCCATAAACTTCAGAAACATTTATACATTTGAAATGTTTTTGAATCAGAAATTACTAAATAATTTGTTTAAAACATTTAAACAATCTCAATTTGTCTTACCACACAGGAATTAAATTACTTAAAATATACCAAAGAAAAAAACTTGCAATGAATCAAAACACTTCAGTCACTTGCTGAACATTGGACAAACAACCACAAAGTATTATATCATTAAACAAGATATTCAAGTTTGTTTTAAATAGATTGTTCTAAAACAAAGTTTATACACAATAAAAATATTAACAAACAAATAAATACATTTCTCAAATAAGGCATGAGGCATTGAAGTGAAAAACCAATCTTAACATAATCCTTTGTCAAAGATCCATACTAAAATTACAAGATTATAAAATAGGCATGTTTTCAGTTCAGAAATGTCAATTCAAAATCCATGATTTAATACATAATCAGCCAACCACAGACATTACATATAATGGTTATATTATCAAAGTCACACGAGTTTACAGAACGTTCTCCATTTACAATACCTCTTAATTCCTACATCATATAAGTCTCTCAAGTGCCTTTAAGTAAAAGGTAACATCAGTAAACTATTCCGTAAGCACAAGAATAGGAAATATTTCCCACAAGATTTTAGTTACAATCCCTGATGGAAAGACAAATAATGAATCAACAATTATTTATTAGTCAACTACTTGAGTATCATGATCACTTTCCTTTAGTTTCAATTTTTCTTCTGGTTCAGGTAGTTCAGAAACATTTTTGAGCCCCCTTATGGACAAATCATATACAACCTCTTCCACTTTCTTAACATTGTACTTAAGGCCATCAAAGCGCTTCCTTAAATTGTCATTTTTGAAGTTAAGTAAACGAAAACCTGCTGACATATCTGCCATAAATTTAGAAATATGCAGAGGACGCTTGTAGTCTCCAAAGGTAACTGCATTCACTGATAACCTGGCTAGTTCATTAGCTAATTCCAATAAACCAATGAGATAGTCTTCCAAGTCCAAGTGAAAGCCATCACTGCGACGTTTAGCAAGTCCTAACTCACTGCAAACACCCTCGTGAGATACAAGTTTCCCCGTTTCCAAATACTCTGTCAAAGCTACTAAGAAAGAGAGGCGTTGTGTTACAAAACGCCAATGGTCATGGAATCTGTAGTACTGATCTTTGGGTACAGCATCTTTAAGTTTATCGTACTCGTCACGTAAAACACTAAATTTCTTACGCACGCGCAGGCACACATCAGGGGTCAAGGCAGTACCATTCTCTTGATGGATACATTGTAGTAAAATAAGAATTTCGCGTGCAATACCCTCTATTTCTCTCACTTGATTGCGGATAACCTCTCTGACAGAATGTTCTTTATCCAAATACTCCTGAAACGTAGAAAATATTTCCGGAATGTTTGACATTATCGACTTTTCCAATTAAAGAACGCACCACGTCGCAATAAAACACCTTCGTTGAATATCAATGAAGATCGACGAGAAAACTGCTAAGACACAACAGGTATATCAAATATCAAAAGTTCCTCACGCAAACAGCACGCATCGCACGAAGCAGGCGCGTACAATTCCGATGAAATTCTCCTACAGAGAAGACAAGGCTAAGAATACTATCTCTGTACTGAACGTAGACGGCAGCGCTACGAATATGAAGTATTATGAAACTATTACTAAAAAAGAGCGCGAAAGTCGTAATTCCCCGTTCCAAATATAAAACGTAATAGAAACGAATTTGATAGTTACACTTGGTTGGGCGCCAAATAATAATAAAATGGAAGTAATTTATTTCGGCGGAAACCTCGCCATCGGCTCTCATGTCTACAGCTTCTTCTAAAAATATCCTATTTTCTTATATCTAGGATAAAATTGATCTCCAGAAATGAGTTAGAGGATCAGGGCAGAAGTAAATTAACACATGGAAACATTCGTCAGGAAAATAACTATAATTATCACTCATTAGCATAATACAATGTTTAATTCATTCTTCCTTGCAACAGACTTCACTTTGCCTTGACACAATAGCATTTTCCAAATGAAAGTAATCATCATGCCTTTGACTTCATTTACAAATAATACTGTTGAAAAGTGGTCTCACATACCGCTAATTAATACTACATGAATGGAATCTTTACTCTGCACCCATGAGGCCAAAGGCCATCCACAAATACAGTAACTTAACAGATGGGGCAGCGCCCAAATCTACGATTAAAAATTAATGACCAGGCGTCCCGCTTTCGGTGGGACAGTTCCGATTTTTAACAATTTGTCTCGCGTCCCGCGGTGTTTTAAAAAAGTCCCGATTTTTTGAAAGAATGCACAAAAGGAGGGAGAACGGGAAGGGAATATAAGGTTTTCAGCGGCCATGTGGCTATTTCACCAGGATAGGAGTTTTCTATCATTTTTGTTAATTTTATAATGTTAAACTTTAATAATAACAAATAATTGTTGAGAACTGTTTAACGAGAACTGCTTATCAAAGTTCGCATTGTTGATCAGTTATTAGAATTCGACCACCATTGTTTGGACTTAATGAACAATGGCATTTTTGGCATTGGCAACGACGAAAACATTTTGTAACTGTCTCTCAGACGATACATATCGTACTGCGTGCCAGTGCAAGTTAAACTAGTGATGTCAACAAATCAGCTATTCAGATAATTTAGGTAAGTAATTTATTTATTAATTTATTTCATAAATACATAAATTTTCTTGAATTTAGCAGATTATTCGTATTATTTATATTTTATAGTGGCGGCAAAAAAGTCTAGCGCCGGCCTTGAAGGTGAGACGACTTACATTACGGCAAATTCAGAGGAAAAATAATACAAGTTAGTATTGTTATTATTTAAAAGGAAATATAGGATTAAAATTAAAATAATTGTTAAAATATAGTTACTTTATAACAATCAAATTAATTTAATTTATAAACTAACAATAAAATATGTTCATGTAATTGTATACCCACTTTCTGTGTTTTTAAGCAATATAATTTTAAATTATTTCTTTTAGAATTTTAACATAATGAGTAAGAAAAGAGGATGCAAATTCAACGATGACCTAAGAAGTGAATTTCCTTTTATTAAAAAACCCAAAAGCGTTTACATGGTAAAATGTGAGAAGTATAAAGGTGAATTTTTTTATCTCGCACGGCAGGAAGAATGATATTTCAAATCACTTGGAGACAGAAACATAAAAGATATTTAAATACTGCCGCATGTTCCTCCAAAATACAGGAACTTTTTCGGAAAACAACTTACGGAGACGAAGAAAAGAAATTAGCATTAGCAGAAGAACTTTATGTCTTTTCATGCTATTAATCATAATAATTCCTTCAGATCTATGGACTGTACATCACAAGTTGTCAAAAAGTTATTCAACAAAAAATTTGTCTGTGCTAGAACAAAATCCGAGGCAATTGTGTGTAATGTGCTTTTCCCGAATGCATTTTCAGACTTAAACAAAAATCTAGAAAAAAAANTCATTGGGATACATTAAAGCGAGAATTTAATTGGAATGATGTGCAAAAATCATTCGTTCATATTACTCAAAATTTCCCATATAGTAATATTTCCGAAAATCTTTTTAATGAGGTATCAATATTAAAAAAATATATAGATAAGGGAAAGGTTAAATCTTGGGCATCAGCAAAAATCACAATAGAGAATAAATTGTTAGAAATATTTCAGCATTTTGGAACAAAACATGTTCCATACAATTTATGCACTAAAAATTGTGGAATACACGCTGTCCTTACCAGGAACTAATGCTGCGACTGAACGCGTTTTTTCTATGGTAAAGTGTGGACATCAGAAAAATCACAATTAAGTGTTGAGACTTTGTTTGCCATTTTATGTGTGAAATTATTTTTAACAAATTCTTGTGTACAGTTTCATGACCTCTTAAACGACAGCAATCTACTAAAAAATGAGAAATATGCCAAACAAAATAATACTATACATAATTTTTTAATGTATTGTATGTAAATTGTACTTATGTTGAAGTTTAAAAAATATATTTCAATACTATTTTTGCGTTCTATGAAAATTTTTGTTGCTCCATATAGACCAAATTTTAAATCAAGAACCCCCCTCCAGTCAATGGTGTCCCGCTTTACCAATGTTAAAATCTGGTCACCTTAGTCTTATACAAAAACATCAATTAAAAACTTTTCGTCGCGATCAAATCCCATCAATTAAGTTCGCATGTTTGCAGTTGTTCTGTCGGCAATTACAACCAGCTGATGTCGAAAAGTGAGTATATATCTCAAAATGATTACAGTAACACTGGGTGATTTGCAAGTGTGGAGTGGCCCACCGGGTTACCACGACGTTCCCGGTGCGCCCTCCTTTCTCAGATCCCTCTTTCAGCGAAGAAAAGGAGGGAAAATTCAGGTGTATCAACCAATAAATTTTTGTAGATTAATTCGTAGAAAAAGGACACCGAATAGATGAAAGACCAAACAAAGAAAAGGGGAAGCATGCCATGGGCGGACGCTCCTTAGGGCGTTTGGGGTAGGATTTCGTAGCGTAAATTCACTGCCAATGTGTGTCACAAAATCGAATTTCTTTGGCCAAAATAACTTGAAAATGTTATTTTGGAGGCGGAAGTACCAACTATGATCAAGAATTTTTTTTAAAACTCCAGATAAACTACTAGATAAAGAATTCATTGAAAAATTAGACATTTAAAGATTCCAAATCCAGCAGTCAACACCTGTATCACTTGTCTGAACACTTGTTTGGCATACGCAGAGAAGCCCTTCATGTACCTCAACCTTGATGGTCACGGTCCATCCCTGCTGATTTCACCTTAGATAATGGTGAGGTTTCAAGTTCATCATCAGGGGCAGCTCATTATGGACAACCTAGGCGGCTACCTAGAGGGGAAAACGTAGGGGCGGAAAGGCAGGCGGTTTGTTCTTTGACGTACAGTTGACGAAAACGTATGTGCGCCAGCGACCCACACATGAAAAAAGTTTAATGTAATTAAGGACATATTTATAAATATTAAATGGGAATAATTATTCAGATTGGAAACCCACTATTACGCCCCGTCTTCGATTGGCATAAAGTCCACTATTGTTGTAGACTGGTTTTCCGTAGTGGGTAGTGAGCATGTGTTCGAACACATATTATCTTGGAATAACGTTACTGAGCGCATCGAAACCAAACGCCTCATGTCTTCGAGGGGAGACTTGGAGTGGGGGTCATTCTGACTTGTTCCTCGAGTTTCAATAGTTTTCAAAATTAAATATTTTCAATGAAGTATCTAAAAAGTGGTATGTTCCAAAGACTAAACCTACGTATTCTTAAGTGCTTTGGCGTGTTGAATCCGAATCGTAAGTGCTTCAACACCCTACATTCTTTAAAAAATTCTTTAGAACAGACATATTGTTCAAACAAATGGTAACAATATGATTAAGTGAATGTTAGGAACGATCGGACCGCACTTTAGCTTGACCTTGGGGTAGGGGGGTCACGTTTTTGGGGTGCAGAAATGTTTTTCACCTAGGACGTACAAAATCCCTGGTCACCATTTCACATAACTCGATAGTACACGTCACTGAAGCGTATGTCGTTTCGTATCTTGTCTCACTGACAGCAAATCACATAGTAGTCGGTCCCTGGAGCCGAGTGGTTGTTGACACGATCGCTGCTCGCAGCTAGAGCCCCGCCGCGCGCTCCAAAGAACGCCTCACCGCTACAACCAGGGGTCGTTCCCATGCTCGCCTTGCTAATCAACTCGCACCGGTGACGGTGTCCAATTTTCCGCCATACGTGAGTTAAATTTGTGTTCTTGACCAGAAACACGAAATTGATGGTCAAGCGGTGCCTCAGGTTCAGTACCACGATGCCGAGAAGAAATAAAACATCATAGTAGAATTTACAGTGTTTATTTACGACGTAGACGATACAATACTATAATAATACAATTTAAGTACAACAGTTCTTATAATAACATACAGCCGTCGATGTGACCCGGTACACGTCCTGACGGTGGGATACAGAGAAGGCTCTCAAATATTTCTTTCTTTGTACTTTTCTTTTCTAATTCCCTAGTTTTTCACTTTCATCGCTTTAATCTTCTTTACTGGCCTTCTCTGTGTGCTGAACACTCACCCATGTGTTTTGACGTGCATGGCGACCCGTGTCAAAGGGAATGGGAATCCTGATGAGTTGAGGACTTCAGCGTGCACTCTAGATGCGCCCCAATACGCTCACTTTGGCCTCGACCACTTCGGGACGGGCGATCGGGGGCTAACCCACCCCCGACCAATCGGCTCGGACTAGGTCTTCGACTGAACTCCAGGGTGAGAGTGGGCACGCATGGCGTTGGAGAAACTGCTTAAAGAACCCTACATGTCCCCGCTATATCCTCGTGTCAACCCTGGCACCCCAGTGGGGTGTCCCCTTGTTGGACTCCGTGGGGGTGGGGAACACGGGAATGAAATTAAAAGCCATACATATGGAATCTACTGCCCCTCAGCCCGTACCCCTCTTGTCACTAGCGATTAGTCGGCAAAACTGTGGATCTCCAAAGTTTCTTCTGTAAGGATAGCAACCGGCCAACAAAACCTCGCTTAATTAAATGTATAGAAGAAGAAAAGACTTTTAAGTCAATTAGTTCAGTCCGTCTTGCAGATGCAATTGACGATATTCTCGGAAAGCTTCAGTCTGTCGTGCGCCAGCGGAATGGTGAAATTCTGTTGGAGGCACGCACTGAATAATCACAAGCAGGTTGAGATTATTTTGATGTTAAAAGAAATTACTGGTCTTAAAATCAAGACCTTAACACATCCTGTCCTGAACATGTGCAATGGCGTCGTAAATCACGAAGACTTTGCACATGAATAAGATGAAGACCTCAAAGCATTCTTTGAGCCCCAAGGCGTGGTAAACGTCCACAGAGGTAAGAGAAAGGTGTTGGGAAATTTAGTCCCCACCTCCACACTGGTTCTATCTTTTGACAAGCCTTCTTTATCCGAATCAATATCCTGCAGTTTTTTCACCCTGCGTGTGCGACAATGTGCCGAATCCTCTACGCTGATTAAAGTGCCAGAGATTGGGTCACAGTAGACCGGTGCAAGTCTCAATGCGAAGTTTGTTTTATTTGTGGACAGCCGTCGCACGCGTCAGATTGCTCGTCGCCTCCGTTCTGCGTGAATTGTAAGGAAAGCCATTCTTCAAATTCAAACAACGCGCCAAATACATCATGGAAAAAGACATCCAAAGAATTCGTGTTACGGAAAAAGTGTCCTTCCCGGAGGCCAGGCGACGCTACCTTATTAAAAATCCGATTACCATTACCAAATCTTTCGCAACAGCAGTCACCGCACCGAAACAATCTAAAGCTTCTTTAGGCTGCCAGATGGTTTTGGAGGACATTGTCAAACCCAAGATGCATGATTCGGGTATTCAGGCATCATTGGATGATCCCACTGTCTTAAAAGACGAATTTCTGGGGTGCAAATGCCTTATACCCCCACAGTATAAAGCACCACCCAACAAAAACTCAGTGTCTGTTTCAACTTTAACATCACCCAACACCCTGAAAGCGAAACCGAAGAAGAAATCTCCCAGAGTACAATCTCGGAGTCGTCTTCGGCGGAGAATTCGCTCCCCTCAATCCCGAAGAACCGACGCTTTAAAGTCAGATTCCCATGTTGGGTCTGCTTCCTGTAGTTGCCGGCGCTCAAGGAGCAGAAAAGCGGACTTGCTGTGTCCGCAAGTGATCACTCAAGTAGTGATCACGGCGACTACCCTGGGGAGGAGGCCACAACAGGGTCTGACTTTAAAGTCATAAACAGAAAAAAATCCAAACATCGAAGGAAGAGCAGATAAACTCCAGACCATGACTATTCTTTCCTGGAATATGAATGGCATTCATGTCCGTTCAGATGACCTAAAGCTCTTACTGTCAAATCGTTCTCAAATAGTATGTCTTCAAGAGCCACATCTATTACCAAACCACTCTTTTTTATCTCGTGGCTACACCTGTTATAGGGCGGACATTGAAGACGGCCTACGAGTACACGTTGGAGTCGCTATACTCGTAGCCGCTTCAATCTATGCCAAAGAAGTCTGTATATCAAGCATCTTTCAGACAGTATGTATCAAGGTGAGTTACCATCCCTTACATTTACGGTTTGTAATATTTATATCCCCCCCCGGGCAGTCATTCACGAAGAAAGATCTTGCCGGTCTAATGGACCAGTTGCCTTCCCCATTTCTTATCGTCGGGGACTTCAATGCCCATAACTCAATGTGGAGTTCTTCACGCTACTACCCTAAGGGTGATATCATTGAAAAACTGTTAGATAGCCGAGATATAGTGCTCCTTAACACGGGCCACTCCACCCACTTCTGTACAGCTTCCCGATCTTTCTTGGTGCTGGATGTAGCCATCTGCAATTCCTCTTTCCCCAATATTAGACTGGACAGTTGACGATCTGTATGGGAGTGACCACTACCCGATTCTTATACATTTCAAAGTCTTTTGCCCCTCGGTTTCACGCCCCTCTCAGTGGATTTTTACAAAAGCAGACTGGGATGCGTTTAAACGCAACATCAATCTCTGTGATAAACCTTTCGCCAATGTGAATAATATGGCAACCCATTTTACCAACGCGGTCTTAAAAGCCGCTGATGTTTCCATTCCTAAATCATCACGTAATCCAAGACATTGCCCTGTTCAATGCTGGAATTTGGATTGCGCAAAGGCGATCAGCGCTAGAAAGAAAGTTTTAGCGCGACTTAATAATTATCCCACTGTTTAAAAGGTGCAGAGCCAGAGCAAAACAAACTCTTCGAGAAAGTAAGTCTGGAAGGCTTACATGTCATCTCTTACAAGCTGTACTCCATCATCAGTCGTATGGCAGAAAGTTCGGAAGATTCAAGGTACGTGGTCCTTTTTTTTTGCATCCTTGGTCTCAATGTGAATGGACAGCTCGAAACTTCACCCGAAGTCATCGCTGAGGAACTTGCGTCGCACTACGAAAGAGTCTCTAACTCCGGTTTTCCCTCAACGTTTCTTCAACAGAAAACTCGCGCGGAAAAGTATTGCTTGGATTTCTCCCGTTGTAGAAACGAAGACTATAACATTCCTTTCTCTATAACTGAACTGAACTCTGCCCTTGTGTCTTCGAAAGATACAGCCCATGATCCTGATCAAATACATAACGCGATGCTAAAACATCTTCCAGAGATAGGGATAAAATTCCTTCTAAAGTTATTTAATTGTATTTGGAATGAGCATATCGTCCCTGCTCAATGGCGTGAGGCCATAATTATTCCACTTCCGAAGGAGGGAAAAGATCTTTCGAATCCGTCGCACTTTCGACCGATTTCTCTGACAAGCTGCGTTTGAAAATTGTTAGAAAGAATGATCAATCGTCGCCTTGTTTGGTCTCTGGAATCGCGAAACCTGACTATTATCCCATGTGGTTTCAGAAAACAGCGGTCAACGCTAGACCACCTTGTTGCGTTGACATCTTCCATCTCATCAGCGTTTGTATTAAGGGAACACCTGGTGGCCATCTTTTTTGATCTGGAGAAAGCTTATGACACAACCTGGAGGTATGGAATCTTACGCACATTGCACTCTTGGGGATTCCGAGGCTGTCTTCCTGTGTTCCTGGAGAGCTTTTTATCTCAACGCTCTTTCTGGGTTCGCCTCGGTACTTATTTATCATCAAATCATCCTTTGGAAAATGGTGTCTCACAGGGTTCAATCTTAAGTGTCACTCTCTTTGCCATAGTCATAAATGGCAATGCATCAGTGGTTCGAGAACCGGTACATGCGTCTCTTTTCGTTGACTTCACCATCTATTGTTCGTCTAGCAGCATCTCTGACATCGAGAGGCAACTGCAATTGGCTTTAAACCGTATACACGAGTGGAGCATGTTTACCGGCTTTAGTTTTTCTGTATCCAAGTCATGCTTTATGCATTTATGTAGGATATATCTTCCTTTCGTTGACTCCGCAAAATTCCTGGGTCTCAAATTCGACCACACACTAACTTGGCGCAACCACATTCGAAAACTAAAATCCCGTTGTAATTCTTCCCCAAACCTCCTTCGCTGCTTAAGCTCATCATCATGGGGCGCAGATCGCACTTGCCTTCTTTGTCTGTATAGAAGTCTCGTTCGGTCTGTTTTAGATTATGGTAGTATTGTATACACCTCCACATCACCGTCGACACTCAGGACCCTTAACAGTATCCATCATGCAGGAGTCCGCATTGCAACTGGTGCTTTCCGTACTAGTCGAATAAAATGCTTATTTGTAGACGCTGGCGAACCATCTCTTAACAAGAGACGTGATATTCTACTTGGATCTTACGGAGTGAAACTGATGGGGGTTTCAAATCACCTCATCGAAGTAGGGAACGCAGAGGGCAGTCCTTGACCTTTCATCTGTTCCTACGTCAGATTCAAAGGTTGCCATACGATAGTCTCTTCTTGAGACATGGCAAACCGAATGGCAAAATCACGCCTTCAAGTTAAAGGTAAAAGACTCAATTAAGACCGGGGTGTCATCATCCCGTGCGAACAGACATGAAGTAATCCTTACACGCCTTCGTATTGGCAATCTTACCCATGGTCATCTCTTACGCGGTGAACCTCCCCCCGTCTGTGAAACCTGTAACACAACACTTACCGTGGAACATTTTCTTCTGGAGTGTCTCAAATATAGTACCAGCCGACGGCGACACAATCTACCGAACAGTTTGAACGTTATGCTAGGACAAAATAAACCGATTTTAATGCGCGTTTTTAGATTCTTTCAGGCAATTGGCCTCTGGAATAGTATCTGATCTTTCTGTGTATGTTTTTACTCAAATCCATAAACTAAACGGGGCTCCTCCCACAAGTTCTCGGGAGGGTTTGGGTTTAAATCTTATTTTCCCTTTTGAATTTACTTTCTCCCCCCCCGAAATTTACTTTTCTTTATTTTCGGTTTTTATAATGTTTTCAGAATCCTTTTTCGTATTTGGGTGTATTGTAATTCAGGTTTTTTGGTGGGTATGGCCGAGTCATTCGGTGAGTCTCACACGCGGGGAGAGACATGTTCGCTCTCCTTAGTGCATAACATCTTTTTCCCTACCTGTACAAAAATTATCTTCCTAAATTTCTTTCTTCTTTGTTTCTAATTTTTATAATATTTTGGGAATATTCTTGTCTCTTTTCTATTGTTCTTTAAGAAAATGTTTTGTTATATTGTAACTCAGGAGGGTTTTGAGTGGGTATGGTTGAGTCATTTGCCGAGTCCCACACGCGGAGAGAGTCATGTTGGCTCTCCTTAGTGCATAACAGCTTTTTCCCTACCTGTACTGAATTTTAGGGCTCTAATGACCTCTAGAATTCTAATGACCTCTACT
>NNCF01143780.1:0-11279 GCA_002313205.1 Laupala kohalensis
TTGTGGGTTGACAGTTGATTTAAAATCTCCACAAACTCTTAATCCGCTATTTTTCTTTTTTATGACGACCAACGGCGTTGCCCACTCACTGCTATTAGTTTTTTCTAATACGCCCTGCTCCTCTAATCTTTCGATTTCTTTTTTTAGCTCTTCTTTGAAGGAAATGGGCGCTGGTCGTGCCTTGAAGAATCTCGGACGGCTGTTGTCCTGTAATGTTAGATGCGCCTCGAATCTGGTGCATCTCCCTAACCCGGGAGTTGTGACTTCCGGAAAAAGTTCCAATAGTTTGCTGGCTTGTCTGTTCGTTGCGTCGCCGCTCTAGCATATTGCGTTTATGTCATGCACTGAAAATCCTAGTCTTTGAAAGCTGTCCAGTCCTAGTATGTTAGTAGCGTCCACTTGATCTACCACGATCATTAGTAAGCTAGCTTTTACTGATTTGTAAGTCACTGGCACCGTAATCTCTCCTTTTATCTGAATCTCCTGTTTCCCATACGCATGTAGTCTTTTGTTGCAAGGTTTGCAAGTTGGCGAGCCAAGCGCCCTGTAGCTACTGAGATTTATAAGCGTGGCTCCCGCTTTGGTGTCTAGTTGGAATGGGAGCTGCCGATCTCCGACTCTGAGGTTGATTATTATCTTGTTTTCCTGGTTGGACGTTACTAACGCGTGGGTGGGGCGCGATTCCACTGTTGCCACCTCCATAGGTTCCGTGGCGAATGCTCGCTTGCCCCGACATACTTCGGCTATGTGCCCCTTCTTTCTACACTTCTGGCATATTGACCTTAAAAATCGGCAGTCNACCTTAAAAATCGACAATCCAAGAAGAAGAATCCGTGATGGAATGCGGGTGGTCGTTATCCAGAGGTTCCGTGCGTGGCGTTGTTCCGTAGATCCGAAGAGACGTCCTGGTAGAGAGCGAAGTGGGCAGCGTAGGCAAGTGAAGCTAGTAGACGGCGGAGAGTAGTATACTTCTTCTGGCTCGCTCCTAATCCTCTTCGCTTTAGGGCGGCGCGGCCGCCTTATATATACCTGCCGCCTGGGAGGCGGCGATGGCGGAGTTTCCCCGCCAGCCGAGGCAGCGGTGGCGGTGGCCATGCGCGGAGCGCTACCGCGCTGGTAGCGTGGTGAGGACAAAAGGGGCTCTTCTTTTGCCCGTTCCGTTTGCGCGCGCTTGGCACGACGCTTGCCGGTGCGGCCCGAGCTGCCCCGATGGTGGCCGTAACCGCGGTAAATATGAACATGGAGGTGTGCATGCCACATCCTCCCCTCCTATTTTCCGTGGTACGGCCGGTGTCGGTGCCGGAGCCTGGTACTCCGTCTGAGTACCCGTTCCTGCGTTGGTTGTTCCACGAACGTCTGCTGTGGTGGGGGTGGCAGGCTTGGTGTCTGCTCCCCGGACGCAGGGGCTGGAGGCAGGCTGCTTGGCTCCTGTGACGTAGATGGCTGTGTTTCCGGTATGGAAGATTCCTGAAAAGAGGGTGAAGATATCAATTCGCTCAGAGCTCTCTGCCGTATGTCTTGTGGAGNCGCTTGGCACGACGCTTGCCGGTGCGGCCCGAGCTGCCCCGATGGTGGCCGTAACCGCGGTAAATATGAACATGGAGGTGTGCATGCCACAGGACTAAAGCAGATTAAAGCGGCCTTTGAAAATTCTGTGGTTGGAATGGAAAAGTATGTAACAACTCACGCTGGAAACCTGATGAAAATGGTTTTGCAACATGAAATGAAATATGGAGGTGTAGTGAGGACGCAGAGGAAAACCTCTGTAAAATTCAACCAAACCGGACACGTCACGCTCGACTGTAAGGAAGAATCTGTAAATAAGTTAAAAGAAACCTAGGAAAGCAAGTCACTTCATGGACAGTATGTTAAAAGAATTCACCGTCAAAAAATACACCAAAGTAGGACGTGTATGTGTCTCACCCGAGGGAGAATGAATCCAGAAACTGAAGCGAACATAATTGCGGCTCAATATCAGGCACTACGCACGCGGTACTATGATAAGGTGATGCTGAAGAACACACAAGATGATAGATACCTCTTATACCTAGACAAGACAAGCAATAGATCGTAGTATCTAGCTGCCCAATTTTGGTTAAACGTGAATACCTCTTAAAACATAATCACGATTACTCCCATGTGCATTGGCACATATTTAAGGCAATAGGTGTATCAGTGTTATGCAAGAAACGGTATGAGCTCACTGCCCAATCAGTTGTGTCGAACGGAGAAATTACTATGTATACTAGATATAAGACCAGCAAGATAGTGCAGATAGAACGGTTAATGCCACAAACTGGATATCATCATCAGAAATCGGAGGGAAATATCATGTGAAAATTATTGATGTTAGTATACCATGTGATGAAAATCTTGTCTCAAAACTGGCTGAGAAGATGAAGTATTATTACTTGGCTATAGAAGTGAGTCGAATGGGGGGAGTTAAGACGGAAGTTATACCGATCATCATAGGTGGGCTAGGTTCTTTCTTGGGAGGGATGAAAAATGAACTTGAAAAACTCCCATGTAAGATTAAAGATTGGGAACTACAAGAAATTGCCCTGCGAGGTAGAGCCCATATCCTGTGCAAAGTTGTGTTGTAGGGTGGGATTCACAACGAAGAACTTGTTTCTGAGCAAGTTGGTTGCAACCTGGAACTATGTAGTACTCTCCAAAGAATGACACCTATCTTTGATAATTAGGAATAATAATAATAATAATAATAATAATAATATCAATTAAATCAATCGCCAAGGTGAGCAGCTCGAGACTGAAAAGAGAACCGTAAAATTTTAATAATAGCAACACAAGATCAGGCATTGAACACGATATATCACCAACGGAAAATCCTTAAGAGGCAACTTAATGTAAGCTACATAATTGATGAATGCAACACACTTGGTCACGCTGAATACTCCTTCGGGTATAATAAGGTTGCGAGGAACCTTCATTGGGAAATTTGCAAACATTTTGACGTGTCAGACCCTGGTATTATGATTCTGAAGACGTCCTAGATTACAATAGTGACAATTATGTGGGATTCATTCATCATAACAGATCGCGAGATTCACGCAAACTGTCCAGGTATCGTAGTTTACAATAAAATACGGAGAAATACCCTGCTTATTGTTGTATCCGTTCCTAATGATGCCAAAATAACCCAGACAGAACTAGAAAAACTGAGCTAATATAAAGATCTACAAATAGAAATCCACGGAATATGGAATGTGAAAAATAGTTATACGAGTTATTGTGTGACCCCTCGGAAACATAAATAAAGGATACCATAAACGTCTAGATAATATCCCAGGACTCATTAACAAATATGAAGAGCAGAAAACACCACTCCTGGGAACGGCACTCACTTTAAGGAAAGTGCTGGGTAAAGTCGTTTTGATTACTTGTTGAAATCTGTACTTAACCGTATCACCGCTAAGAAAATCAAGTGAGAAGTATAATAATGATAAAAATAACAATAATAATAAATAAAGATGGCAGAAATCGAACTCCACGTCCGAGACTACACATTTACTTTATTTCTCACGTGTCACCCGGACAGAGTATACAAACAACTGTGTACATAGCTGACTAACGGGGACCTGGAAACCTGGTGAATGGCTAATCCCTTACACTACTGATAGCTGGTTCCCAATACACGAAGCCAAGCCTAGGACTCATCGGCCAAAGGGACTGCAGCCGATGCGAATAGACAGTCCCTCTCTGATGCTGGCGGCAGCCGTGGATCAGCGCAGAGGATGGAACCACGGCAACCGAGCGAGCGGATTCTCGAAGAAGTTATCCATGGTAGCAACGGTAGCACATAAGATCTTCATGCTGCACGAGCGGGGGTTGTTTTGCCGGAAACACAATCTGCAACTACTGCCGCTGGTCTGCCGAGAAGGCATGTCAAATGGTCAAGTGAAATAAACAAGGAAGTCATGCGTCTATAACTTTTTTCATTTATTACGAGTGACCTTAGTCTCTTTGTCTGTCTATCATTTGCAATTCATGGAACTATATATATTTCTTTCCTCGAGATTTGTCCCTGGACGCTGAACATCTTATCCGCACTGGGCGTTGTCCGCGAAGAGGCGTCGAATATCTCCTATTTCATGCGTAAAGTTTCTCCTATTCCACCTATTTAATGTACATATCCTTCAAACACTTTGTACGCTTTCTGCGTCGCAATGTAGCGTTCTTTATCATTCATGTCTATGACATCAATTGTGATGAAGTATTTAATGAAACGTGCTCTCTCCTGGGCATATATAAGAAAATCCCACAGAAGGTGAGCAGGTGTTTCTTGATCTAGGTTGCATTCACATTTATCATCTTCTCGTATTCCAAAGCTCCGTAAATATTGGAGAAAATCACCATGTCCAGTTAAAAATTGCATCTGCACCTTCGACAGACTGAATCACTTCTTATTCCTCTGTACAAATTGTACTCTCTTAGTATAACTATAGACCACCTTACCCTTAGGATTTCCGTTCCAGAGAGTCTGACATGTCTGTATTAAGTTGTCTGTCAACTTTTTTTCTACCTGTATTACACAGTACCTCTTCACTAACCTGTATCTCTCTGCTTCAATATATGTTGGTATTTTACCTTTTGAACGAACAGATCTATAGGTAGTGTCGCTGCCAAGAAATTAAGCGCTTCTATAGACACGGTCTTGCAGTATCCTGTTAAAGGCAATAGACATCTTTTCTCCATTTGTCGTAAACATCGTTCGTATGTAACATTTATCAACCTATCCTCCCATACTACGCAGCCATAGGCTATTGTCTGTCTCAGGGCGCCAACACACAGAATTCTCAAGTCTCTTCGTGACATATATTTGTGAAATACTATCCTCACCGTACGGTATAGTATAATTTGTACCATCCGATTGATGTAACTCAAGTGCTGAGCGAACTGTAAACGATCATCTAACGCAACTAAATATCTATGACTCCTCACAACTTGTAACTTGCGGCCATGCATTCTAAGAATCATTTCCCTTCTGTTATGTGTCAGATTTCCAAACCACATGACTCGCGTTTTCTTCTCCGATAATGTCAACCCTTGTTGGTAATATACCTCTTCACATTCATTAACCACACGTTGTGCTTCCTGTTCTAGTGACCTTCTTAAATTTCCATAAACTAACACTGCCAGATCTATAAGATGTTGTCCATGATTACGTTCCTACACGTCGGTCCACTTGACGGCCCCTGTGGAAATCCGATCGTTACCTCTCTTATTAATCTAGTCTTCCCATGGTGAGGACCTATCTTCAAAATATGTTTTAACCGTCTTTAGTAGGTAAGGAGGCAAGCCTTTTCTTTCCGATGTAATTATTATGATTGACCACTTCGCGTGGTCAAATATGGTAAAATGCTCCGTGAATATCTAAGAAAACTTGGGAACAATACTGTTTGTACGCTCTGAAATCTGTCGTACTAGTACCTCTAATGCATCGTTTGAAATCCTCCCTGGTACGAAACCATAATGGCGGGTAATCATATTCCCGTGAGTTTGTATGTGTTTCTGTATTTTGTTTGTCAGAATACATCAAACAACTTTCCCAAGGTCGGTATAAGGGAGATTGGTCTATACGAACTTGGTTGATTAACGGGACACTCTTTCCCTTTTAGAAACAATTTTGCTACATTAATTGTCTGACACCGTGGATAATATGATGACCGCAAGCATTCGTTATTTATTTCTTTGAGTGTGCCCATTATCACATCTATTGTCTGATGAAGCATCTCGTAGGATATATTATCTTGACCTGGAGACTTTTTCACCCCCATTCTCTTCACGTTTATTAGTATTTGTCTGAGATATTTCCTCTATATCTGTGTTTACTATATTTTCATATTTACATGCCTGTATCTCATCCTGTGGAAATAAATTCTTACATAGTGCATGACCGGTTTCATGCCAATTCCTCGTATAATCCTGCCCATTCACAAAAGGCGTCTATATCTCCTTGCCGCATGCGCCTATACTATCTTATTACGAAAATGGAAACAGACATGACTATGTTTAGACCGACACTGTTACGCAAATGTGAGGATAAATTTCCGGAGCATGCGCCAAGACTAACGGAAGAAAACTTAATTATTAGGAAGAGAGTAATTTTGACGAGAAAACTTCTATCAGGCGAAGAACTTGGAAGAGTTAAATCAGGTGAGCTGCCATCTACAAGCGGAAGAAGGGTCACACCTATCAGCATTGGTAATGTTGCCAAGTACTGCAGTGTCTTTAGTAACTGAACCAGATGCCAATAGACAGAACTACGATCAGGACTCAGAGTTACCACAACACTTAGAGCTGGAAAGTCAAGAAAGACCTGAAAAGTACGCTGACTTGTGTGGAAAAACAGAAAATTACTTTCATCAAGCAATGGAAGAGTGATGTGGGACAGATCCACGTCTTCGCCCAAGAATTCCTAGGATGAACTCTTCAGTTAAACTAAGTATAATTAATAATCTTAACTGCTAACTCATATCGGAAGCATTGGCAGAGGAAACTGGACTTGAGCAAGTCCAATTCATTGCGTACTGTGCAGCAGTTGTTATTGTGAAAGCTGTTGGAAGGAAAGTTGTACCGTATGGAAGCAATAATCAACGGCGTAAAAGAGCACGTCCCCCTTGCAGCGCCTACAAAACAATATCAAAAGTTTACGATGTAAGATATGTCAGTACCGACGCAGTACAAGAGAGGGAACCGATCAAACATACTGGTACGATACATACGAAGGATTACTCAACCACACCAGATAACTGACTTGGATGATGAAAAGACGCTGACGGAAATTATTGACATACGGGTTCAGAATCTAGCAGTGTATGACAAAAGGTTGCGTCGATACAAAGAGACGAGGAAAGGAAAACACAAAACCGGTTATTCTCTAACAATCAGGAGAAGTTCTGTCGTGGACTAGAAGGCCCTGTTATAAATGATCTAGATGCGGGATTAACAATAGAAGCAGCAACAGTTTTCGGCTAGTCTGTGGGAAAACCCAATAGAACATGACGCACAGGCGATTTGGATAAAGGATGAAAGGAAATTGGCTGAAAAAGTTGTGGAAATGGAGGGAGGAGACGTAACTACTGAGGAAGTTGCAGTGATTGTAGGATCCACACAAAACTGGAAGACACCTTGTCTCGATGCAGTCCAAAATTTCTCGTACAAGAGGCTCACAGCAACACATGGAGCAATTGCAAAATCATTTTCAAGATTACTGCACCATCCATCTGAAGCCCTAGGGTGAGTTTTTAGGGGAGATATATTTCTGCTGCCTAAAGGTGATCTCCGCAGGTCCATCGAAGTACAGACCAGTTACTTGTTTAGCGACTTTAAATAAAATATTTATGTCAGTTATAAAGAGCGTATATATAGTCATTGTGAAACAGACAAGGTACATTCAGAAGAACAAAAGGGGTGCAAGAGATACAGCCAGGGTTGCAAAGACCAAGTAGTGATTGACTCAATTATTGTAATTAGTGCGATCAAAGGGGAGAGAAATTTACACGTGACATACATTGACTATCAAAAAGCTTACGATTCAGTGCCAATTTACGTTCTTAATTCATTTTCTGAAAATATATAAATCTTTTCCAGCAATTATACATTTTCTTACTACGTGCATGCTTTAGTGGAGGGTGAAAATTCATATGAGTTCCTCAACCGGTCTAACAACATCTAGACACGTCAGTATAAAACGTGGGATATTCCAAGGGGATTCGTTCAGTCCCCTGTGGTTTTGTCTGTGTCTAAATCCCTTAAGTAGGACTCTTAACAGTGGTGAAAGAGGCCATAAAATGTCTGCAGCCGAGGTGACAGTGAGAGTGACATTGATGATCTGAAGCTGTACACAAGAACTCGACAGAACATGAAATCATTGTTAGATCTCAGTGCAATTCAGCAAAGATATAACGATGAACTTCGGAATGGATAAATGTAAATCGGTGGTGTTATTACGGGGAAAAGTAAATTATACCGAGGCGTTTGATGTGGGATTGGATAAAGACATTGAATGCTTGACTGAAAATGAGGAGTACCTAGGTTTTATGCAACTGCATGGCTTAACATATACGAAAATAAAGGAAGCTATCCGAAATAAATTTATGTTGAGGGTAGTGAAGATATAGAAAACCTATTTAGATGGTGGGAAGACAGTACGCACCATTAACACTTGGGTGATGCCTATACTGACCTTCTCGTTTGGGGTAATAGAGTGGTCGAAGACTGATCTGAAAGCAACTGAAAGAAGTGTACGTGTGGTGATGACAATATACCGAATGCATCATCCGAAGGTCACTTTACGTCACTTTTCCCCGTTCAATGGGGATTACGTCACATTTCCCCGTTCAATGGGAGATCGAGGCATTATTGATATATCTAATGTCCATAGCAAGATGGTACACAGTTTGAGGCAATACTTTTTCAGCAAAGTCAATGTACCAGTTTATCATGTTATCACCAGAAATGACAGATGTAATGGCACTCCCTTGCGACTGGCAGACACTGCATTTTGTCCCATGAGTGCAGTAACTTCTAGTGATCAGAAGATACAAACATGTAATCAGAAAGAATTACATGGTGCACTCATTTATAGCTTAACCAAGAGTATGTAGATGGCAATTCATCGAACTTGTGGCTAAAGTATGGTACATTGTTTCTTGAGACGGAGGGTTTTGCGGTAGCAATCCAGGATCGTGTCATCGCCATTAGATGCTACAGAAAACGTATCCTCAAAGAAGGAGGAGTTGAAGTGCGGTGTCGTAGATGTGGCCTGACCCTGGAAACGATCGACTATATTGTTGGAGGCTGTTCATCATTAGCTGGAACACAATATCTAAAGAGACATAACGATGTCACCAAATCATCTATCAGAAAATCGTTTTTTCAAATGGGTTTACATCAGAGGGGTGCCTGTATTACATGTACCAACCCACTCAAGTACTTGAGAACGACCGCGCTAAAATATACTGGGATCGGTCAAATAGTACGGATTGGACAACTTTAGCTAGCGGAGCAGACATCATGTATATGGACAAACAAGAGAGGTGTGCGTTCTTAATTGATGTGGCCATACCACTTAATTAAAACAAGCTGGAAAAATTAATAAGTATTGGCTGAAGAATTGGAGTTGTTTCATCTGGAGACCGTCAAAATTGTTTCTCTTGTGATATATGCAACTGGGATAGTGCCTAAGACCCTGAAGAGAGGTTTGGGCAATTTGGACGTGGGTGCTTGGTACCTAGAACACAGAAGTCCGTTTTGTTGAACACGTGTCATTTAGAAAGTTTCTATCTCAGTTATAAAAGTAGTACTGTAAGGTACCTGTCAGATTGCCTGTACATTACAATAAGCCATTCTGTTAGAATGTGAAAAATGTGAATGTGAATGTGGCGAAGCTCAAGTACTCAGGCCTGCTCTTCCACCTGACGACCATCGATAATGACTATATTTACGCACATATAATGCGATACGATACATATATCATACATATTCAATAATATTAAATTATAACACCCATTCGTAGAATATAATACAATTATACTTGAATAACAATCACTATTATTGGAGGTTAAATTCTTTACTTTTCTCTGGATTAGTAGTTTAGGGATCATCCCAGTATTTACCTTAAGAAATCGAGAAAAAAAAGCAGAAAAATCTCAATTACGCTGAAAAATTCTTTTATGATGAAATTACTTTTCATCATTCACTCATTAATGTGGCTGAAGAATTTTCTCAATTTTGTCGAAGTAGGTCTGATATTACAGTCCGCAATGTATTTGCACTTGCCAAAGTATCTTAGTAATTCGCGCAAGTTGTCAATTTTTTCTTCTCACATTTTGTGTTGATAATAATTATAATGAAAATAATAATAATAACATAATTTACAGCTTAAAACAGTGTTAATAAATAAGTAAATGAATGCTATTTGTAATACGTGCCACCGGCAAAGTAGGAAATCAGGCATTGTACGTAGTGCCTCGGTAATGCGAACAATGCCTTTAACCAGGGGAGTACCCAGGAATTTATTTTGTGTGCCGACACATATTGTATGCGTTTATACTATATTATGTGTATATATAGTATACGTGTTAATGAGTGTATATATGTAGGCTATATTTAGTTATGTTTGTGTATGCGCGTAGAAATATTAGGAGTAAAACAAGATCAACGATTTTCTTTTATTTCGGTGGTGGGGGGGTTGGTCACCCATATTCCCCCAAGGCACGCCCCTGCCTGAAACCATCACCCAAAGGAAGGAAATAATTTTTATTTGCAATATTACCAAGGGATTATTAACAATACCTAACGTATAACAGGCACCTTTTCGTGTGAACATCGCTTCTGATTCTAGTCTTTAACTACTGAAGCTTTACTTATAACAACAAGCTGTAATGATAAGAAATCTTTGTATTGTGATGGAGAAAATTCTCTACCGTTACTCTGTGGAAGAGATACGTTTGTTTCTAAATTCAGCAATTGAGCTTAAAAATATCGCAGAAACAGGTAATATAAAAAATTTGACTAGGTGTGAAGAAAAAGGGCAAATGTTACAAATTAAAAATTTTACAGGAGGGACAAAAATAGAAAGCTTGCAATTGAAGGATGTCAATAAATATTGAATGTAACATATGACCTTTTTCCAACGCACTGTGGTTCTGGAATGATATACTTATAATAATAGAAACAATAACGATTTTTTTAAAATAAAATCTTTACTGAAACTTCATGAATCATGTAAGAAAATGTAAAGCAAAACACATTAAACATTGAGAACTCCTCTGCTACACGACTTTTTTTTCATTACACAGACGGCAGGTCCTGATAAAAAAATTTATTTTTTCAATATCCAAAAACTGCACCATGTGAAGCAAGTCCTTTTTTCCATACTGATGGGAAGTGGTTCGTTGTAAAGTTGGGATAATATTGGTGACTGAATATTGTATTTGAATAGCTGAAAAGCCTTCCACGACCGAATCATGTTGTAACTTTCCCTCACAAACACAGAAGTTGGGTCATCGAGTGACATTTTGAACCATAGGTATTTTGTAATTTGAAACTTGCTGCTTTTAGTCGTGTTAGTTTGGGGGAGAATGTCTAAATCTTTGAAGTCATCCTGCATCATTTCTGTTACGGTGAATGGGATACCGATGTTGGACGAAGCGATGATGTACTTGCAATCATGTGGCACAAGAGCTTTAGTATTCTTCTTTCGACGTTCGATTAGTGCGAAATCACGATCGCACGGCAGGAAACTGTGGCCA
>NNCF01143798.1:0-16469 GCA_002313205.1 Laupala kohalensis
TTCTCAAGTGATGTGCTTACCAACGAACAGCATATCATTTTTTATTTATATAGATTAATTACATTTTTACTTAATCAAAAAATAATTACCCGAATTCACTTATCTTCTTAAATGGTGATTCGGCATCATCACAACCTCTTCGTTTGGTTCTAGAAATTTCTTTAACCTTTAACATAAATTGCACTTACGTCCTATTTTCTTTGCCTTCAGCTTTCCTTTTGACAAAATTCATCACGATCTCCTACAAAAAAACCTCTCTATTCTTCTTCTCTCGTTTCAGAATCTTTTCGTAGCTTCCTTCCTTATATATTCGTTGTTCTAAAATTGAATTTAGAATTCTCGAACGCATCACAGTTTTAACGGCAAATGACACGTCTCGCTCCTGGCAGTTAGCGATACACACACTCCCAAATATTATTTTACTCCATGGGTCAACTCGCATTTCTTAACATTGAGATTTTCGAAAGACGACAACGCGGTTATTCCTCACAAAAATTTGCATAAATCGATTTTTCGCTCATTGAACCCATATCTTACCTTAAAATTGAAAATCTAAAAGGGCAGACGCAAAATGGTAGCGTATTTTTTAATCAATAAAAAATTAAGGAAAAACGTTAATATGAGGGTTTTCAAGGTCGTTGAATTCGAATAATTTATCAGAATTCAAGAATTTTAATGCATTGATACGAAATTAGAACCACAAATTTATTAAGGTAGTGTAGGGCAAACATTCACAATGTTCATTTTTCACTCGTATGAGGTTAAAATAATGATTGGAAAGCTCGATAGATAGAATTAATTTAACTAAGTCTACACAAAAGAAAAATATTAACTTCACCTATTATTTCATATTTTCAAATTTTTGCAAACACGTTTTTCTACTTTTCGCCCATTCCGCGGATTGTTGGGGCAACGTCTAGAGATACGAACAAACGAATTTCACATCAACATATTTCAGGACTTCATTTGTTGTAATACAAAAATACGTTTATTTGTACAGTAATGATATTGAAAAAAGAATTGTTATCGGAAAATAACCGTCTGTGATTTAGTTGAATATCGGTGTGAATAATGCAGAGGTAAAAGATGAGATTCGAACTTAATGAATAGGGTGAGTATGAGTACTTCTATGTTAAGGAAAGGTATTTCGATTTTTGATTGGAAATGCCTTCTTTTTTGAACCTTCGGGCTGCTTGCAGAAGGGTCGCAGTATGAGGTAAGAAGGACAAATCGTACCTTTGCCCCACGTACACCTTTCACACTCGCCGGTTCGTGTTGATTTAAATCATAACTAGCTGATTACACATCGTTGCCTCGGATTATTGTTAGTCCCAACTTTTTTGACTCAGGGAAATATAAAATCTATCAATAGTGTAACATTAAAATGATCTTACTTACTGGTTTTTTAAAAAGTGCAGCATCCTGACTTCACAAATTCATAATATATGCATCGTCTACGGCCAGCTGCAGTATTTCGCTCATTCGTTAACAGTTTGTGTCGCACCTCAAATGTTTCTCTACTGAATTTTTTATGGCTTCGGTAAAAACTGGACAATTAGAGTCTATAGAAAAATATAATGAACACTGAAAATATTTACGCAATAATATGACATCATGTTTCCGATTAATAAACTTAATAACAAACACTCCCGACATAGATCAAAGTGTTCTTAGCCTTCATATGTTTGGTATCACACCATTTAATTACTGAATACTGGATGAACGGTCAATTTACAGAAGAGTTCTGATAAAAAGAAGTCTACTGACGACTTTCTTTCGCCACTCTCCAAATTCACGAACATTATAGTTAGGTAAATATTTACTATTCAATTCCTGACTAATATCTATATAAACGGTGCTGCAATTTTTCTTCATGTAAGCAAAAAAATTTGCAATTATATTAACAACGCGAATAAGTTCCTTTATCGTTTGAACTTCACGGTGAGACTTTACAACCGACAACTGACTTGTCATATTACCAGTAAATATATTTACAATAATAATAAAACAAAATGATAACGTTACTCATAAGAATGAAAATCGTGAATTTCTCATAGGAAAGAGCCCACCTAATCAACATTGCAGTGTTTCTGTAAAAATAACGATAAAACTTGTCATTTGATTATTGTGATAAGAACAGGTATAATACACAGAACTAAAAATGTTTAAAGTTATTAGACACACAATATATATTTCTTTGGAAAATATATTAAATACCAGTTCTGTAAAAGACGACGGAAGAGCTCTTCTAACTTCTACGCCAAATTGTTATTATTATGGTGATAAGTTAATTCTAAAACAGGTTCCCACAAAGATAAGTGATTAAAACATTCACTACATCTGCGAGATGTCCCAAAAAGGAACCATTATTACGACGAGTATCCACATCTTTCGACTACGAGTTGACTCATTGTACGCCCTTCATCTCAAGATTGCGTCTAACAAATACTTCTGCCATAAGATGATTCCCAATGTCGTTCAAAGGTTTGTTTTTACCATCTGTCGAAGACTCAGGACAGAGTCAACACATATAATGTAAAACTTTCCTAGCAGAAGGATACTGAATTTCGACTCTTTGGAACGATTCACTGTTCGAGTCCCAGAAAGCTGAGGATACTTGAATGGGATCTAATGAGGAGATAGGCATATCAGTACTTTTGGTATGGTTATATCCTATTATATCCTAACACATAGAGCCGAAAGTATGCTGACCATAAAGAAGATTCTCGAAGCTCTTCTACCAATTGAACGATTTTTCCTACGTCATTTACTCGCTGATCTTCGTCACTCAATAGGAGCAACACCAGAGATGCAGCATCAGCACGTGGTCCGTACGTGGGACCAGGTGTCAAGGCAGCAACGAGACGAAGAGGCTTCGAGCCTACTAACGTTGGTGCAGTTGGTGCAGATCTGAAGGGGTACACAGCAGCTGGGGATAGACCCAACACCAGCAGAGGAGTCAGATGACGAACATCACCAGCTTTAGAAGCCACAGTCACCAGCAGTATGAAATGATGCGGAGCTTGTGATTCCGAATAAGGAGGGAGCAGATGCAGTCGATGTGAGGAACAGATGTTGTAGATGGCAGTTTACATTTGTGACATTTTTTATTATGGCTTCTCTCATGGCTATTATCTGAAATTTAACATTTTTGAGAACCATTTTTGATTCGCTGAGAAAAGTAGTTAATTTCATTTGTTTATAGATCGAAAATTTTATTTTCAGCGTTGTGATAAATACGTATTTTATTTTTTAAATATATTTAATCGAACATTAGCTTAAGCGATGGTCGAGTATGGGTGATACATTCTGGTAAAAATATCAGTTAGCAAATGAATTTTTTTTAATGAAATGAGTATTTCCTCTTTGGGTGTCATCGTACTTTAAGACATAAAATTATTTTATGTATAATGATATTTGTTATTACATAAAATTATTTATGTATAATATACTTGCAGTAGTGTAATGATATTTGTACCATCCAATTATTTTAATAAGTTCACAACAGCGCTTTGCCTAGTTTTAGAATTTCTATGGAACTGCTTGTAACTTTTTTTGTGAAAAATAAAACATTAAACTTGCCCTGAAATAATTGGTTCTACTTTAGTTAACCGTGTTGATAATTATTTAAAGAGGTAGGATGTAATTTTTTGTGTTTTTGTTCAAAATTATTAATATTTTAGTTTTTTTGTACGTGCTCTCAGACAATAGTTTTTAATCATGATTTTTATTTCGTTGAAATTATTATTTTGAAACGCGACACCTGTATCTTTGTGTGTAAACTTTTTTCTACATTTTGGAATAAAATGTCGTTTATTTCTATTCATGGAGGAAGTATGAAGATACTCGCTTATAAATTGTGTAATCAATCTTTAGAAATTGAACTGGCCGTGCCATTTTGCACAGCTTATGTAACAAACATATATTTATTAGTGCTGTAGCATTATTAATACTTCAATTGGTGTTTAAACATGATTTATTTGTTAATAATGAAATTTATAGTAAATATTAATATGATTTATGAGGTAAAAAATAGGTCAATTTTCAATTCAATTTTAAACAATTCTTAGAGTTTTGATCTTTCGTTTAAAGGAAAAGATATGATGAGAAATTGAAAAAACTTTCTTTTAATATGAGTTTAGGATAGTGTCTTCTCAAAGTACAATTACACATTTACTATTAATTTTAACCAAATATGACATTTACTAAAAATTCGTTGATGTATGTTTTAAATAAACGGTAAAGTGAGTTTCGAAATCTATTTCAGTATGCATTAATTCAATCATTATTACAAATAGAAGTTCAAAAGAATGAATTTTCTTACCCCAGAATTTTTCTAAGGAAATACTATTCGATCGTGCTGTATAGTAACACACAAATCTATTTACTAAACTGCTCGATAAGATACTTAAATCCAAACACACATGAATACAAAACTAGTCACCAATGGATAATTACATGTTTAATGAGGCCTAAAACTAATAGAGGGTGTTACTATCTGTGTCTCAAGTACAATTGCTTTCAATTTTAATGATAACGAAGAAAATTAAATGATAGGTATTACGTTACTTTTATATCATTTTATTCTCATTAATATATTTATTTTGCCTGATTTTTGAAAATATATTTTTATTCGAAGGACAGGAAATGCATTTTCTGGAAATATTTTAACAAGACTTCAAACATCTCACGAACCAGATAATAATAAAAACTCAAGTTTCCGGACATTACATCGGTAATACTTTGAATTTAGTTGTAATAATTCCACGTTCACCAAGGTTAAATGAAAAGATGTAAGTTTAAAATTAATTTTCGTAAATAATTGAATTAGCATTATAAAGAATGAACACTAATTAAGATTGGTGATTTATTAAAAAGTACTATATGGCGCAATTATGAGAACTATAGTGCATCTCCCACGTACTTATCAACCATTCTCTAATATGCAACAAGCAATACTATACTGCTTAAAAATCAATAGGTTTGTTTCCTGAGTTTAACACGCCACAGATAAATGCCATTTTTATTTCAGCAACTCCGCTGTTTTCATTGGAACACAAGGGACACGAAGCACCTGTGATACTTAATAGTAACACAAACAATGGAAAACATTTTTATTCTACTATAAATAGAACCGTTGTAACAATACCCGCAAGAGGAATGATCTAATTTCCCACGCAAACTGAAAATTGTAGGTAGAAAGCTAATAAGGGAGAACGCAGTAATATACTAGAAATTTTCCTATATAATAATAATAATAAATTTATTGTCAAAAAACTGTACAAAATGCGTATGACCACGTGGAGGACAATAAACTAATTTAATTAATAGACCATCCTAGTCTCTTGGTACTCCGACTGATAAAAATTGTCTCGAAAACGGCACAATTTCCTTGCTAAGCGCAATGTCAATTTAGACCTCATTTGGAACATTATTTTCTAAATAGTGTAAACATGACCTACTAACCGATATTTGTTCAGGGCATTATTCTTTTAAATATGACAAAAACTCAGTTGTTTCTTAGTTATTTCTTTTTTAGTATTAAGTTCCCGTAGCATCACAGCTACGAGAAATTTTTCATTATCTTGTAAGAAATATTAATTGATAGACAAGTCTTCCAAAATATTTGAAATATTAGTCTGGACGTTTTTGTATCAATAGGCAAGACTCATACGAATACAGAAAGTCGCAACGCAATTTCTGTCGCAGCAGAATTTCGCTACGAGTGATCGCAGGGTCATTGAACTGTACGTCAGCTCCAACAGTCGCACGATTTGTCATCCATGGAGTATGACATACCGCTGACAGTATTAAATGTACTGTAAAAATGTTACCTGTGTTGATTCAACAAACATTCATTTTATAACAATTCATCGATTAATATACTCTCAATTAGTGGCTTTAAATACACTTTAGATTTAAGTATATTATTAATTGTACAGTTTGAGCAGTTTGAGTTACAATGAGAGCAGGACAGAAAAAAGAGTTAAAAAAGTAGAACACTTAAAATTATGAAAAAAGAATATAGACTACGTTGCTTGTATTTTAAATGACTTAATCCCTTTTATATAGTAACTGATATAAATTTTTAAGAAAAGAATAAGAAAGGATTAGTTTAATTGCAAAACTTCAGGGTCCTGTTGAAAATTATAGTTTGGGAAACAACTGTTTGAGGAAAGAGTTAACCATATTGGAATAAAATCCATGCCGTCGAAATACGAGTTATGCCAAATTCATAAATGATACAACACATTTTTGAAACATAAATTAAAAATAGAAGCAATTGCTTTTTATTTTTAAATAATCCGTACTGGGTGCCCATGCGATAGCATCAGCCGAACCGGTGGTAGTTATTCCATATCTGCTGCGTTATTGCATAGACTTGGAGGATAATTTTTCTAGATGTACGTGGAATGTTCTGGGAAAAAAAGAAGCCACTTTAGAAGAGAAAACAAAATTGTTCATAATGACCATCACGCAACGCCTATGCATCAAGAGATAAAGAACGTGGCGGCTTAAACCATTTATGTAGCCTTGCGATCGGGATGGAAAAAAAGATTTAGGAAAAAGGGTTTTAAACTGTCAGTCCATATCAATAAAATAGTATAAATCTTTTAATTTTGAAGACCCAATTTAATCTTTATAGTCTACAAAAAAAAATATTTCTGAGACTATACTATTCCCAAAAACCATCTCCATGTCACAAAAGTATTTTAAAAAACTATTTCCTTTTAAAGAAAATGTAACTTCGTGTTTTGTAGTGTTGAAAACTCATATTAATACATGCACACTTAACTTGTGTTGTGTCATTTACCTCAAATTCAAAAACTATCTATATATCAAGTACGAATTGGCTTCCAGTATAAAGTGTTACCTAATTTACACACCTCAGTATACAGATAGATGATCTAGTATCATAAGATGAAACGGGTATATTATTCATATTTTAAAGTCTAGACTATCTATCCTATCCACTGTCCTATCCATCTTAAGTTATTCTAAGGCACAGCACAGGAACAATATCTAAAATTTGCATTGACGTTAAGTCTAAGATGACCTATCATATGGCAAATGACGCGAGCGATAGAGCTGTTTGGTTAAATTAATTAATATGACAAAATAATTTGTCATACTAGTGCAGAAGTATTTCAAGTGTTACTTATATATTTGATAGACTATGAACTATTCTATTTATGAGAGACGCATTTAGTATATAAGGCATGTAAATAGGAAACGTTCTAAATGCTAAAACAAAAGAAAAAATAGCAAAAAACGTTCACATTGTTAAATCTAATGTAATCGCTTTAATTGCTTTTTGTTGATAGATTTGCTTCGATGGACAAAAGATTGGTCGTCGCGAGACTATCACGGGGAATGAAATAAGTCAAGGAGACCGATATTATTCGATGTAAAAATAATTTTTTGCGTTAAAGCAATATATTTATTAACTTGGCCGACGTTTCGATGGCAACGCTATCTCAAGACTTAGTTGATCCTCAACAAAATTCAATCATCTAAATACATCATCTCCATTTCCGAATACAACAACAATACCGTCTCCACCACCATTTATAACAACATCATCGGAACATCATGTCACTCATCATTTACTATCAAGAAACGTTTTGGAATCACAGGAGTCATTTGAACATTCTTCACGTTAGACATATAATTTTTGTTTCCACAATTACCATTAGTTTCAACATTAAACAAGGAATGAACGACGATTCTTTAAAACTTTTATTATGGCGTTTAATGAGTTTGATGTGTCTTCCAAACCCATGGCTTTTGAATTTAGGACGATTGGGATTCCAGGTAAGGCGGTACGAGTATTTTGAGTAAAAATTAACGAGACCGTGGGACAGGAGGTAGTACTGGTTAATTCACAGACGGAAGAGATGTTACCTACGTTGCGTAGAGTGGATCACGCTGGAGAAGTGCCAGTTTTTTTGATAAATGATTCGAAACAAGTCAGGAAGTCACCGAGCAAGCTCTGAATAAAGTATCAGTTAATTCCGCAAGGAGACGAAAATATTATAAATTGCATTGAGCACGAGCCAGGGACGTGGCCAGTGTTAAAAATTGAAGAAAAGAATTCTTTGGAGTGTTTTCGGGTAGGAAGGATTCCCGATGGGGAAAAATTAATTGGATAATTGGGTAATTCCCAATGTCGTTGAAAGGTTTTCTTTTTCCACGTGTCGAAGACTCATGACATGGCCAACAAATATATTGNTGTAGGAGAATGATATTGAATTTCGACTCTTTGGAAAGATTTACTGTTCCAGTCCCAGACAGGTCCTAGGCATATCAGTACTTTTGGTATCGTTATATCCTATTATATCCTACCACGAAAATCCTAGAGTATGCTGACAATAAAGAAGATTCTGGAAGCTCTAGTACCTATTGGACGAGATTTTTATTCTTATATTCATCACCCAATAGGAGCTGCACCAGAGATGCAGCACCAGCACGTAGTCCATATGTGGGACCAGTTGTCAAAGCGCACCGAGACGAAGAGGCTACGTCCCTATCGATGTCGGAGCAGGTAGTGCTGCCNGCAGATGGCGCTTTACCCAGCACTAGCCTAGGTGCCATAGGATGAACAGCACTGGCTTCGGAAACTGAATTCACCAACTGTATGAGATGATGTGGAGCCTGTGATTCTGAATGAGGAGGAAGAGGGGGTAGTCGAAGAGAGGAACAGATGTTCAGGATCCCATAAATGAAGAATGTTTTTCTAATTATGTTGTTCAAGTCATCTCTGATGATTATGATCTGTAATCAAACATTTTTAGAAGTTTTTTTGATTTGCTGAGAAGAGAAATTTGTTTAAATTTTGCACAAATTGGAATTTTAAACGTTCTGTTAAATATATTTTTAAGTATATTTAATGGAATATAGGTTTAAAATAATTGATAAGTTTTGATACGTTTTGGGCAAAATATTATTAAGTGTCTAAAACCTATTGAAATAAAACATATTTTTTCATTTTGCGTATCATAGTACTGGAGCGAATAGAGGTATATCATGTACGAGTGTACGTAAATATATGTAGCAAACGTCAATTTTCCTTATACCATTGAAAATTACGGGCGCATTCTTTTTCCAGCAAAAATATTTTAGTCGTAAATGTTGCGTGAAATCTTGTAGACACGCAATCGGTCAGACGCAGCGAGTGCATGATGGGGTTATGTTGCATGAGTGTTCACGAAAAGAACAGCGATTACTTGTGCGAATTTTTGCTGACCTAAGTACTGTCCACCGAAGGAGTGCATCGCTAAATCCATCCGTGTTATTGTGACTACTGTTTCTGATGGAAAGCTGTGTTCTATTTGATCCAGAAGTTTAACACTGGAAGGTGAAGCATCAGAGATAGGTATCGTATTGTTCGTCGTGCGGTGGTGAACCTGAAATCACAGAAAGCGTGTGGAACAAATCATTCGTAATGACCAGCGTGTGACCTTTGATGACGTACGCGTGCTGTAGTCTGTTCCCATTAAAGCGCATGGAATATCATACATAAATATTTGTAATTTCGTGAAATCTTGTGCTAGATGTGTGCCCCGACAATTGACTGAAGAACACAAAATGAACAGATTGGGTCCGTCCCAGAAGCACCTCACTCGGTAAACTGAGGAAGAAAAGAATTTCATGGTATAAATATTTATGTGGGGCGAGACCACTTTAAACGCGAGTCCACATGATCTTTCACGTAATGAAACATTCCACCTCCCCAACACAAATTTTACAACGATTCCATCATCCCGCAACGTTATGCTCACTGTGTTTTGGGAAATGCAAGTGATCATATTGCATAAATTCCTGTCTCATGGTAAGACTGATTACCGCGTCGTACTGCACCTGTCTGCCGGTACTCTGACAAACCATATACCGAAAGTGACATGTACTCCTGACAAAGGGAGTGATTCTTCTTTAGGATAATGTCAACCCTTACTCGGTAAAACACACGCAAGAGTTGTTACGAACATTTCGTTAGGAACATCTAAATGTATAGTCCCGACTTATCACCCATTTACTTTCATCTGTTTGACCGCTAAAAAACATTTGGGTGGCTTTATTTTAACAACTGATTATTTCGTGATTTAAGGGGGTTACTTTTTGGCTGCGAGAGCAACCAAAAGACTACCTTGCCACTGTCATATACAGAGTTGGGATAAGTGTCTAATGTACTGGGCGATTATGTCAAAATTTAGAATAAATGTCACGAAGCTACTTTGATTATAATTGCCTATATCCTGATCTGCGACTTATTTATTGACTTACTTACTATAATCACTACTCTTCTGTAGTATTGTAATGCGGTTTTTTACTATCCAAAATTTTTGTTCACTATCAAATAGTTCACATTTGCGGAAATGGGGGTCACGCGTTCTACTAGAACACATTTTTCATTTCTACTGATATGGGGTGTTGCGCACGAATACGTTCTACGACCACGCACTATTACATCATTGACATCTGAACAAATATCAGTTATAATGATTTGACTGCGTAGTTGAAAAAATTCTTTAGCATGCCTATTCAATTGAGGGAATAGTGACAAATATCTGTGGAAATGAACGGGGAGTAGAGATTAAGCTTATGAGTTTAATGTGGCTGGGGAACCCTGTTTTTTCTAGTCTAATTTTTGAAGGTCGTAATCACACTGCTTTTTGGATAGATAAAATAATGCAATTACATTAATTGATGCTCTNTTTAAATTATAAGAAAGAAACATTGACCATATTTTTCAGAAAATGGTTGTCAGAATCAAAAAAATATTACATACCTGATTGTGGAATATGTTCTCTTAAATGCGTATTTCATAAACATACAATTATTTTATGATTGTTTGGAAAGCTAAAAAAGCAATAATATGTAAATTAAAACTTCATTTATTTAGAAGTTTTCTACAACATATATTAAACTAACGAGTTGCAATATCAATCTGTGAATACGAACGAAAATATGATGAAAATTTGTAAAAATTATTTATATATGTTGCACTTTCTTTCCAAGTGAGCGCTTTATGAAGATTGAATGGTGAGTTTGTATTGGATATGATAAAATGATATGCTGCATGCAATTCCTTTCTGGCTTCAATACACACTAATAATTAATTTTTCACGGTAAACACGGCATGTCCTTCTTACTCGACAATCTGTCGATCTCCATATTCTAGATTTCGGGATATGTGAAATAAAACTTCCAAGAGGATATTGCATGTTTTCGTTATTGAAGTTCTAAAAAGGTTACATTACTATTTCTACCTAAAACCCAATACCACAAACTCACGAACAGTCAGAACTCTACAGTCAAACTAGACGAAATATGCGAAAAGTATTTCAGGTTGAACAACATTATTTTCAAAAAAAACAAAAACGTTTCAATAACTCAGCATCACAAAATGTACTGTCAATTTTATGCATTTACACTCAAATATTTAACAGGCAAATATTATATTTTAAAAACAAACAATTGGTTTGGAGAGAGCAAACCCTGTTTTACGATATTATTGCAATACGATCCTCTTCCATAAAATGGACGACAAATTGCATTGGTGATGAATGTTTCAACTGCCACTGGTCTGGGAATTTTGGTACTCGCATCGTGAGAGGTGATTTCAGATATATGGAATTAAAAAAATACGAGTGAAATCTCTTGCCACCGTCAGATATTTGATAAAAGTACACATTCGAACTGTTGACGTCTAAACTTTTAGTCTGTTTCGGAGAATACGTATTTCGAAATAATAAGGTGAAGATAAAGAAAAGTTCTTGCACTCACCCCTAACCAATGTATCTGATTTAAAAGTGTGACGTAGGAAGAGGTGTGGAGTAAAAGCATCTCAAGCTGGACAGAAAAACTCATTTTCAGATTATTGTACAATTCAATTTATGAAAGCTTTTTTTGCATCGTGTTGTGTGATTTAGTGTGGGGACATTCACAAATACGGGCGGCACGTATAACTTTGTACGCTATAATGAGTAATATAATGCGTGTTCATGTTATAAATAACGTGATAGCGAGACATGTAAAATATAACGCGTGGAATGCGAATTAACATATACGTTAAATGTAAATTTCAAGTACAAGTCATCAGCTTTCGTATTTTGTTGATTGATTCTGACAAAAGCTCTAACAACATGGAGTGATTGAAAAGGTTGAGTGAAAAAAATTCCATTGATTTAATGATCAGTGATACAAGTGCCCACAGTATCACGAGTAAAAGTCCTAAAATGCAAGGAAAAAAATTGACTATTTGCATGTTGATTTTCAAATTGATGGATGACATCATTCTGTGCAAACAAGTACAGGAAGACGAAGACATACTGATCGAAGTCAGAGTCACAGTCTGGAACATCATCATGACCGAGTACCAATTGTGGGAGAGGATGTGGATCTTCTGATTATAGTGGTAGGACTTATGTTTGAGGCCAAAAAACTACAAATCTCTTTATGTTTTACAATCCACCAAGTTCTATAGATATTTTTCTTGCTCACTATCTTTCGATATTAGTGGTTGTGACAGTACATCCGCTCTGTACAAACACGGTAAAGTGAAATTTAATAACACACCAAATAGAACTTTAGTCTTCCCGGTAGCTTAGGGTTAGCATTCTTGTTTGCCACCGAGTCTTTTAAATTTCTATTCCCGGCAGGGACAGAGAAAATATTTTTACTTTTCACATCATTGTTTCAGTATATATATCTGCGACTAACTAAAAGCGAACTCTCTCTCTTTTATCCACTGCCTCCTACTTCTTGTGTCACGAACTCCTACTAACATGAACGACTCCTACAAATCCCGTTATGTGGGCCAATTTATTGGTAAAACCAGCCAACCAACCCGTCCACTAACCGTAACCCTACCACCCCCGTCCCAACTCCTATCGTCCCAAGTAGAAAAACTACAATAGATACTCATGATTTAATTACATAAGAAAAAAATATTTTACCTCTTAAACGGCCCACTTGTAGCGTTACAGTGGAAGGCTAATGTTTGATAATCATTCGGTATATGCATGATTGCTTGTGAAAATAGGTAGACACGTTAGTGTCAAAGCTCTAAAAAGTGGGTTAAATTAATGTCACGTTATTACATGAAAAAAAGAAATACAAATCACCTCTTCATAGATCCTTGGATGGGAATAAGTATATATGAAGTGGAAAAACAAATTTAACAATGGTTTAGTCATAGGAATAGGGATGAGAAATAACAGTTGATATTCTTTTTAAAAAACGCTGCATAACAAGACGTAAATTTATAATAAAACTTAGTATTATGTTTTTGTATATTTTGTTGCTGCCTGACCTGCATCTAGCATAAATTACGCTCGTTAATGTGCTCTGCCAATCTTTTAATTAAATTTTCTAATTTGTTTTGAGTTTTTAAGATTCTGTAGCAGTATTTATGTATTTTCTTTGGTGTAGTGTTACATGCATTTTATTTCGAGTGAGTTAATAATTTAAACGAATAATATCAACTCTCATATTCCTAATTTGTTGCGTTATTCTAAAAAATGTGGGAGAGGATCGTCATTTATTTATTCTTGGAATATTATGGTATAATATTACAAATTTGATTTAAGTACTTTTTAAAACTTCATTACGTATCAAACCATCACTGTAGTAGCACTTCTTGAAATAGTTCCTTGAATTTGTTTCAAGTGTGCTAAGTTAACGTTAAATGTGAAAAATAATTCAGTAGTATTAACTAAATTTCATTAGAATAATTAATTATCTCAAAAAACTCTTTTTTTAGTATTTGTCGGTTTTCTTGTTTGGTGTCTTCTTTTGTTGTGACAATGAACACCATCGCATTACTTAACGTATTCAATGCTTATCTGCAGAAGGCATACAAACACTTATTGTAATATACAGATACTCATATCACTGCTCTGGAGGAGGTCAATAAAGCAATAATGACAGCAGAAATGTCTCCGTCCTTCGCAACTTCTGTCGCTTGGTTCAACCAAAGACACGTGTACCACCTTATCTTCTTACACAAAATATTATTTGAATATATGCAGACATGTCATTTTCCCCTCCACCCACCTTCCCACTTCTTTCACCCCATCCTCCTTCACACCCAAACTTGTCAACCCTTCTCACAATTCCCGCACTGGTTAGCACAGCCGTCCAAAACACGTTAACATCTGCCGCCTTAAAGTGTGAATGACAACAAAATTTCGCAAAAATCTAGCGTTCTAATTTTTACATGACAGCCCATAGTCTTCGATTATGTGTTGAATTCCTCCCCAACAGGTCTTTATATCTGGTTTCTCCAATCTAAATAGTAGTTTGCTGTAGTTATCAGAGAGTTGGGCACTTACACATAAAGATTGGCAGTGTGGGTCACTATTGTTGGGTAAAATGACTTGAATCTGGGAGGTCAATTAATTCCTTATGAACATATGCAAGAACTCAAAACTGTTTCCGAACGCAGTAACATCTTACTTTCTAGTATGCCTCCACGGTACACCATTCTACAGTTGAACAACGAAATTAGCAACGGAAACATCGCTCTAAAACAGCATCTGCAAGACACAAACATCACTATTGTTAATTTGCAATTCCACCTTTTTGCCAATGACTTTACCCGGCACGGTCTTAAACTAAAAACGTTTTTAAAAAAAACTCGCTTCTCTTTTAGCTGCATACCTTACGTCACCTCCACCGCTAGACCTTTCACCTACATCACATCTACCACCCACATCTACTGCTACCTCTTCACGTTGTTCATCTCATTCAACTCCTATCTCTTTCACCCTCTCTAGCACTTATCTCACCTGTATACGTGAAATATTTTTTTTGAATTTCGATATTTATTTTAAACATTTAACGTGGAAATATTAGACAGAGAGCTAGAAGGAAAAGAGCCCGCCAAATGTGAGGATACGTGCAATATTATCAAGTTTAAATCAGCTTTCGATCGTAGAAGTAACAGAGTGCCCACATTCTGTCAGAGATACATCCGCTGGGCGCTCCACTACAGGTCTTGACACTAGATTGTTCTGTGGAATGTTTTTGGCTGAAACAATGCACAACACTCACTATCGATGACTGTAATGTTGCATGACAGATTTCTTACAAGCGAACGGGATGGCGCAGTCGGTAGGCGCATTAGCGCGCAGAGCTCAAGGTCCCGGGTTCGAACCCCGGTCCCGTTTCCCATTTTCATTTGACGTAACATGATTAATCTGTTACCTGGCGGTGAGGTTCACCGCAATCTAGGAGATTTCCTTAGTCGAGAATTAAATATTATGGAATATATACAGTACACTTACATATTTATTATGTTCAAATTTTACTGAATCCTTTTTTTACTTTTCGTTAAGTTGTTCAATTTTTTTGTGCTTTCGCAAAATGTTTTATTACTCTATTTTTCTATTATTTATATGGTGGGACACAATTTTTACAATGGAGAATTTTCTTTGAATTCTCAGTCAATAACTCCTTTCCATCACTGTGTGTCTCACTTATAGACAATTATTATAAAGGCAGAATTACTGGTATACAAGACTTCTTTAATAACATTTACAAGTCATAATCAAATCTAATTAAAGAAGAGTAGTATTCTGCCTGTAAAATGAATGATTGTCTATAATTAAAACACACTGTATTAGAAGGAGTTATTTACTGACGGGGACTCAATTTTTTAAAAACTAAGAATACTTTATCCGGTGCATTAGTCTCATGAATTCTTTTGGAGACAATAAAATATTTGGGTAATAAATCATTTTCAAGAGAAATGTAGATATGATTGTTCTTCATATCTGTTCACAGAACTTAGTTAATTTTTTTACTTCCTCATATACGTAGTAATATAAAGTATTGTAATCGTGAAAAATTTCGAAAACGTTATTGTTATGAAATATCCGTTTTGGAGACCCCTGATTGGGAAAAAGTAGTTTTTGGAATAACGTCCGTCTGTGCGCAGCGATTCTGGGTAAATGAATGAAACACTTAAATTTACATTTCATATTTACAATATATTTTCTTTGTTATCGATGAATGTGCTCTGATTTTGCTTTTGCTTTAAAACAAAGGGTACTTCACATGAAGGTCAAAGTACACTTTTGAATTTTTCTCGAATACGGCACCAACAATTTTGCTTAAACGTTCTGTACGTAAAATACAATTCGTATGCATTACATTCGCATTAACGATATTTCACTTGAAACTTTCGTATAGACGCGGTAAAGTAATTTATGTCTGCTACTCTGACGCATTTGCTTACTATTTCAAGAACCTTTCATAATATTTAACATGGATGAAACAGAGGTAGAGTGGAATAATATTCTGAATTTTGGTTTTACTTTCAAATCTCTAATAAAATACAGTAATTTTTGAAATTATCGTCTTCGAACCCGACTAAAATGTCAGTTTTAGTTCATTTCTTTTGTTGTATAAGAAACCGCAAAAAAAATCAATCACCTAATGTTGTCACAAATATCCGTTTTGGT
>NNCF01143810.1:6397-19003 GCA_002313205.1 Laupala kohalensis
TTTCTTGTTTGTAGCAACTACCTGTTATGAACACTTTGCACACTTCGGAAGCAATATTCTGTTCGTCCACAGGATTCTCGTGGTTAATAGCATTTATTGATTCGTCTATAATTTTATCACAAACAGGATTTTCACTTAAATGTAAAACACTATCAGGATAAAACGTGCTCCACATGTCATCAAACGGACGATTTTTTTCACACATGGATATGTCAAGTGTTGTACATCCCTCATTACCTCCTTCTGATTTGTACACGTAACACGTAAGTCGAGAAGCTAGAAAGGCAGGATTAAAAAACTCTCCGATATAGTTTCCTGTCAGATTCAAAGTTTTTAGTGAAGAGATGCCTTCGAAAGATCCCACTTCAATGTTCTTTATTTGGTTGTAGCTGAGGTCTATAACTTCCACGCTTTTGAGATGAGCAAAAGTGTTTCTGTTTATGCCAGATAGTTTATTGTACGAGAGAATTATTTTCTTAAGCGAATTCAGTTCTTGAAATAATCCCTGATCAATGTCTGCAATTAGATTGTTTCTCAGGTTTACTTCTTCCAAAAGCATCTTTGCAGATACAAGAGGTTTGAAAGCATTTGCGGAAATTGATGTTATTTTATTTGTTTCAAAATTCAATGTTTGCAGGTTTATGTTTTTAGATAATGCGATCAAGTCCTCACTAGTCAAATTACATTGCTTAATAACCAGTTCATTCAAACTTGGGAGATCGTTAAGAACTTTAAGAACTGTAAAAAATGTAGAGTTAGTAATTTTCACTGATTCTAGGTGTTGGAACACTGCTATATCTTCGGAAACTATATCCCGCATATCGCAATTCGTGATATACAGATTATTGACTTCCAAAGATTCACTAGGCATGAATTTTCCATTCAAATTGGTGCACCACACAGACGCACCGAAGGATTTACATTTCTCTTGCGACTCTGGGGCGACACTCATGGCTAAACACGTAAACACGAAGTAGGTTTTGATATTCCAGTATTCCATCTTCCTCGACATTTTTGTATAAATCCACACTTAATTTNGCTTCTGTTAAAATAAAAATAAGTACAATTTCCGAGTCGAAAGTTCTATAAAATTCGTTTTCTGGCCACTTGATGATGTCATATTATTCGCGAATCCAGCTTCATCTGTGCAATGCTTCTTTCCAGTATCATACTGAAACCTTGATTCTGCCACTCTAAGTTGATGTATGAGCTTGATCACATGTAACTTGTATCTTATCTCGTTTCATTATCTGTTACCTTATCAGTTTGATAGAATTCGACATTGTCCTTCTGTTGCCTAACATTTGTCAGAGAAAATGTTCACTTTTGCAAGTCTGCAATTTATTTCTACTTTCATCAGTGGGTTGTCACGGTCTTTTTTAATCTAAAAAGTTGAGTGTAGCTCCGAAATAAAGAGGAAGGCAATCGTTCTAGATTAGATAAGAAAATCAACTTCCTCGTGAGAAATAAATCTCTGTAAACTTCCGGTACGCAGAGGTGAATCTTAGCAGAATTATAAAGATTGTAGTGTTCTCGGTGTTTTTGAAATGTCAATAGATAAGAACAGGTGAATCAGTGAAATGTAAAAACGAGTGTAAAATATATTTCCTTGTTCATTATATCGTTATGGATGCGTTTCCAATTGTATGTTGTAGTTTTTGCTTCTTGATTTTTGCTTCCTGCGCCTTAGAAACAAATGAACAGATATGTAGCGTTTGTAGATGTTATTTGGAGCTGTTGAAATGTTAGTCTTTTCCTGAGTGAAATTCTGTTTCAATTACTTCGACATCTGCGAAATATTCATTGCTAAATCCTTTCTCTTTCACCACGTTTACCACGTGGCGGGAAAAACCCTTCATGAATTCCCTGTTCGCATCTTTTAAACGCGTGCGATGTAAAACTTCCAACTTTCCTACATAGATAGTTCTGTGCAACGATCTCGAGTTGGACTCACAGAAGGAAAATATCTCAGAAAACGTTGTCATGGTTATGCTAGTTTAGTGTACCAACACATGGAGGAGATATGTGATAACTACAGTCAGATGAAGATGGTGACGTACCGGGACCTTCTACTTTGATCGTAGGGGTTTTGTCCGCTACACGACCCCTTCACCTAATCGTAGTTATCTCATTTCTACTCCACATTTAGGTACCTGGATAAAGCGTATGCTTAACAATCCTCGATACCTAGGTAGGAAAAAATACCGACCTTTAACGTACATATTGTAGGTTCACTTAACCCCTTGCATGGCGATGTGTGTCAGAATATCAGACCTGGANATACTGACCTTCTACGTACATATTGTAGGTTTACTTAACCCCTTGCATGGCGATGTGTGTCAGAATATCAGACCTGGATGGAAATGGTGTACATCATAATAAAGGCACAGCTGGTATCCAGATATACAATTTTATGGGAATATTATCCTCAGAAGGATCTTCATTCAAAATTGACAAAGCACAGGGCCTTTTCTTTCAAACTCGAACTGTCAATAAAATAAATCAATTTGCAAAAATTATAAATAAAAAGTTCAATGAATTATAGATTTCAATAACTCACTTGAATTTATACTAATCCTTCATTGATGGTAACTACCCAACTGCTGCGAAAGTCACAGCTCTTAAAATGTTTTTCAAAAACACACAACTATACATCCAAGGGACATAGCAGAATTGTAAATTGTTGAAGTCTCAAATTTGGATCATTTGGAGCACCAAACAACGCGAATTTTTTATCCTGATTAAATTTTACACGTCAAGTCTCAGTACAATGGGTAACTTTCCACAAATAGATAGACGCATATTTTCTTTACCCCACATTTTCTAGTTGTAGACATGTTTTACTTTGTTTTTTATTTAGCATTAACAATGTAAACAGGACATCGGAAAAGTTAGGATTAGTATTTATGATAATATACGATAGACCCTACGTAACTCACACACAAATCCCGACGAATATTGTTTATTTTTTTACTACACACTTTTTTCTACTCAAGCAGTCAAGTTACGTCCTTTTCAATTAAATCAGTCTAGTTGCGTATTTTCTTGATGTAATATTTNAAGTTTTGTGTGCTTTAATTTTTCAATCAGTAGATAATGAAAACCTTAGTGCAAGATGGTTTGTAAATGCTGAGTGTCTGTGTTCTTAAGAAATTACAAAAATGGAACTCTCTTACAAAAATGGAGTTCACTCTTATTCCTTTAATAAAAATTCAAATAAGATATAAAATTCAAGAAGGTCGGAATACAGACGAAGTCATTTCGACACCAGTAAGTAAGGTGGACTGCTTTTGTGTATAATTATGTTTTCCATGTTTAATTTCATATTATTTAAGTCGATTACATATAAAAACCGAGTGTATCCTTCCATTATTACAGCAATATGCTGAAATGAAAGCAAGAAGTCTCAACTTCAACCCCCGAAACAATTACATTGGGTATGTTCGTGTGCTAAATTCCATCAATTTGGAAACTTTTTCTCAGAAATGCTACTTTTGATATTCGTAATATCCAGTAACATTGCACTGATTTTAAATAAAATATGTTTATATTTGAAAATATATTAAATGTAACGATATTTAAAGTTGTAGGTTCTAAATACTTTTGTTTTATTTAATATTTCATTTATTAAAACTTTTAAGTTTCCTTTATTCCAAGTTTCATTTTTTTACAGGTTTGTAAGCTGTATTTTGACCATTGGTATGGCAATATTTATTTTTATAGAATAAATTGTCAAATGAACTTCAGCGACTTGAAGGTATCAAGGCAGTATTCATCTCAAATTTTTGGAAATTTATTAATTTCTTTTTCGAAAATTATCTTCAAATACTTCCTCAGCGCCTTTTTCCTTTGAAATGATTCCTTGTAAAAAGTGTCCAATCCATTTTCCCCCAACCATTCCCAAGTTATCGTGGAATGTGTGACATAACACGTTTCCATGTAATTGCACATGTAATTCACCTGTTAAACGGCCCACATGCTACCCATGGGGTGAAACTCGAAGGGAAGACGTCTTTTTAGCCAGTACCCTGTCTTATCCAGCATGAACCAGGACTCCCCAAACATATTTCACCTTTTCGGTAAAAATTCTTTTTGCTGGATAACAGCGACCTCTATTAAACATGGGACTAAAAATACGTGTTCAAGAAGTTCGTATCCTTTAATATAAAGTACGCTTGTATCTCATCTAGCTTCAGTATGTTCTGTCGTGAGGAGAGGGGGGGGTGTTTTGCGGGCACTCTCTAAAAGCCCCTCCTCCGACGTGGTTTCTTCTACGGTCGCTTAGGACTTGTAACTAATCCCTAAATCTAAAAAAACAGGAAGGATAAGTGGGAGCAAAACAAGGGATTCGTCCAGTTGTGGCGACAGTAGTTTATTCAGTTTTAGTCGCACACTTACGTAGTTCTTCCATAGCGACGACCCAGAGCTCCGGTCTGCGCGGTGCCCTGTGCTGGCGACTCGCTCGTACGGCCCATGTTAAGATAAGAGTCGGCGTGTATCAAGGGAGACTCGTCGGCAGACAGGACGAGAGTAACTAAGACCAGGAGTCTGTCTAGTGACTCGCTGGAGTTGTGGCTAGGAATTAGAAGCCGAAGAGGATCCGTAGCTGGGACCGTTAAGGTCTGACCAGTTACGTCTCTGAATAGTGGATAGAGATGCATAGACAGGTTCGTAGCTGAAACTGTTCAGGTCTGGCCAGTTACGTCTAGGATAGAGGATAGAGACAGAACGTCCACGGCGTTGAGCGACAGCCGTTCTGCAGCGATGCTTCCATAATCGGGCTTATATAGCCGAAACGAGCAGAGTCACCAGCTTGGACATGGCGCGTCGTTTGAATGGCCACACGAGTGCCGCTGCTTGTATCTATGCTATAGTTCCTTCTCTTAATATTGTGAATAATCTGTACCGAGAAAAACGCACAACGAGGGTCTAAGGGGCCATGTTACATCTCTTTGTATGAATTTCAATCTCAAATTTTATCCACTGCATCTCGTTCTGAGTACAAAAAGCAACACTGTTTGTCATACGGATTAAATATCAACTTCCAGTAAAGTTTCAGAACTGTAGAAAGTTGTTTCTCTATTTTAAACTCCATTTAAAATTTGAACCAATGCCGTAGCGTAAATATACCGCATTTAAGCATTTAATGGTAATCACTTTTTCTAAATAGTTTACAATCTTCCATATTTCGCATATACCTAAATCTGGTTATTAGAAAAATTTCAAACATCAAATCTTGAAACATACGGGAAATTCCGGTTCCAGCACTAGCGTGAACTAAATGTAAACATGATAAAGGAATTCAGATATGGTGTTTTAGCTTAAAACGATCGTATTTCGGCCCCAACGGGCCGAATTTTTCAAAAATGTTTGCAGTGTATCCAGAAAAAAGTTTTGTTTGTCTGTGTCACAAATTAACACCGCTCTCATGCCGCCTAACTATCAAACACAGTACTTTGTTATGGATATTCAGTGACAACTATTCAGCATGGCTATAGATCATCTACCATCGCCGGACAGATAATTTATCCAATTTATGCTATCCAGTCGATGAAAACGCTGGTGAAAGACACTATTAGCAAGGCTCATTAATTTGCCTGAATAATATGTCAGATACCACTTTACCCCATAATTTCTAGTTGTAGACATGTTTCACTTTGTTTTTTATTTAGCATTAACAATGTAAACAGGACATCGGAAAAGTTAGGAATAGTATATATGATAATATACGATAGACCCTACGTAACTCACACTCAACTCGCTACGAATATTATTTATTTTTTTACTACACACTTTTTTGTACCCAAGCAGTCAAGTTACGTTCTTTTCGATTAAATCAGTCTAGTTGCGTATTTTCTTGATGTAATATTTAATATTGATATCTCAGAAAGGAAAAAGTCAAATATGAAATAATGGGAAATCTCGAACACATCTTTTATGGCTCTAAATTTGTGTGATTTGCCCTGGCAGGTTAAACAAAATCTGGGGGACATATCAGTAATAATGTAAATAATATATTTTTAAAAAGCTACTGACATATATAATGTTATAAAATGGTAAAACGAATGAAAGGTTCAGTATTAGCATCGAGAAAAAGCAAGAACATTATTTAGAATTTTCAAACGCGCCTTGCAATTTTTCCGTTCCTTCAAAGAAAAATGCAGTACCTCTCTTACATTATCAACGTCTTTAGAAAGTACCTCTTACGTTTGTAATTATTAAAGGAGGTTAAGTCTAAAGCGGTTATCAAGACTAACATTTGACCTTTATTCATTTGCGTTAAGAGCCCTAATGACCTCGACGTTGACGAGCCCTAAAAACCCCTCAGAAAATTCATTTGCATTAGCGTTAATATTAACTACTACAAGATGGTCTGGTTGTAGCTATTGGTGTGCTGCTTCTGGGATGGGTGATTTAAACCAAGTAGAACATCCAAGTAGAATTGCGAACATCTTTCATATAACTTGAATTGCATTAGAGAAAAGGTGAGCAGCAATATGTTCTTCGACGAATAATGAAGCAACAGCGGGCATCTTAGCAGGAGATGGGGGGTAGAGACTAAGACGCCATCACACATCCCGCAGCTTGGAAATAAAGCAGAAGTTCAAACTTAGGAACAAAGCTACTCATTAAGCAAAGCAAATGAGTCAAACAGGCTTTGAAAATTTATTACAATAGACTGGGAAGAACAATTAGAGAAGGGTAATATTTCATACTTCTTTTTCTGAGTGTCATTTAGACGCTTTTTTACTCCGGCGTTCAGTTATAAATAAATATTTCAGGAAACTATATGTTTATTATTCTCATTTATACGGGCATGGGACTTTATGTATCGAATAGTCAATTTTAAATAAACTGTAGCATATCTGGAAGGTGTTTGGGAAGTTTTTGGAGAAAAAAATTTGTCGGAAATTAGCCAAACTATTCGCGTTCTCTCTGCGTCTACAATATCTTCCATTTACAAATATCAATATTTTCAGTTAACTTATATATGTTGCAATTAAAGTATTCGATTATTTCATAACAAGTTGCAATATCTTTGATAAATGCCGGGCAAAAACTCGAGGAAAATTTGCACGAGATACTTTTCTTTTTTATCTGACATAATAGAACATGATACAATCTACACGGTTGTTATTGCTATAAGAAACATAATAGCGCAGCCCCCACCACTGCGCATTCACTCATCCCCTCTTTAGAGAGACGGCTGATAGGAATTGCCCTTCGTATTCCCACGCGGGTAAAATGCCCGCGACGGGCAGTTGTGGCCACCCCTGCATTAGAGGTAGGTGGCCAAAGTGCACCAGCACTTACCCATGTTTCTTTCACTTCGGGGCGCTGCCGTAGAAAGTGCAAGTGACTCTTTATTACGCTCCTTCCAATACCATGCAAGTATCATCAGTCACTGCTCCAACACTTCGAATAAGGAGGAATGGGAAAGATAGGGATAATCTACACATAATAAATAAACTTTATTTTTAAAAAGGCAATTACAAACTGCACGTGACGACGTGGGGGATAATAAACTAAGTTACTCTCCAGAAACAAACAAGGGACCATCCCATCAATTCCGAACAAGGGCCAAGGGCAATAATTTATGTTGCGGAAATAGTTTTACTTGTGAATTTTATTTGTTTTAACTATGTACATGTTATATTTTTTGATAAAACTCTTAAGATTACTATTAAGAAAACTACTTAAGAAAACTTTAAGCTAATACTTTTATTAATAAATTAATTTCAAATTTATTTCCACTTTACTTCAACCGCACATTCAGAAAACAATCATGATTGTTAACTGGCTGAGTTATAAATTAACACTTTTCGCTAATAAATAATTTTATGAATATTTCAAATAAATAGTTTAAATTTAAATTTCTTAAACCTTAATACTTTTTTAAATATTCCTTAGAGATTACCTGGCATAGTGAAGAGATATTTAACTTTTCCCAGTACTTTTTTAAATATCAGTCTTCGAAAGCTTCTCAACATTGCAATTTGCAATTACGAAATTACAACTGCTCCCCCCATCCCTGTCCCCTTAAATGACGCCCTGCAGTAAAACGCATATTATGTACTAAATTAATATTTTAGATTCAATTTAACATTAATCTTGAAGTGGTTAAAATATATTATTCATATATCACAAATACTTAGGACAATTCGAATATTTAAAACACAGACAAATTTACTCATGTTTTCAAACAGATTTCATGCTCATGAGACTCTTAGAAAAGCAAACCAAATATATTAAACATCGGCTTCTTTCGTGATGAGTCTTCTAATTTGTTCAAAATTTTATGTTAGCTTTATAATATTTATGAAGTAGATCACTAGTTCATCACAGGAATATTTTTCCGAAGACAACATGGTTGTACTGCTATTGACTAAGGTGTAGTTTTAAGTCTCATACTGGTTCAATAATTCGTAGTAAATAGTAGGAACACCTTCACCTTCAAGTTTCATACAGCAACTAAGTAAGCGATGTCAATCAAACATCGTGCCGATTTACAAACAGCTTCATTTCCCATACAACTTTCTCCTTCTGAAAATAAACAAATATAAAGTTATCAGCGCTTTGAATGTTTAAATCCTCTCCAATTAAGGATTCTTTACTTGAATCACGAGATTCTTTACTCAAAAAATGCGTTGTAGACGTAATGATTGCTGCGTTTGAGGAAACATTATAATATATTACCAGATTTTAAATTTAGAATTAGATTTAAAAATATTACAGTATTTCATAATTAAAACTTATCATCGAAGAGACATTAACTGGTATATATAATAATGAAGCAAATGCTTTTACTCTGCTTAATGTAGAGTCGTTATCATGTTATTTTTATACATGAAAGTTCCATATGTATAAAAGTGTAGGATATTCCATACTCTTTTATTTCGGTGTAAAGCATTTGGGGCAGATGCTAAGTAAAAGCGAAGATGTAGATCGAAGTGTCCTCTGAAGGTATAACCCATGCTACGAATTTTTGAAATATTACCATTATACACGAGTATGGTTCAGAGCAAATACTCGGTTTTACTTATGCATTACTACAAACTAAAAGATACACCAACATTTTATGCTTAGAAATCAAACGATAAGAACTCTACACTAAGCATACGAAAAGCATCTACATCATTTTGAGGTATACCAGTCATCATTTCAATAAGATATGGATGCGACGGAACTTAAAATACTCAATGCAAGCGTGAACACATTATGCTAGCTCCCAACTAGCTGCCTCGTCAATGACAGCATGAGTGTAGACCAATGATGGAGATCACGTGGTCAAGAATTTCTATTGAATCAGGTAAATGTGGATTACTTAGAAATATGTTGTAAAAATATTTCGACACTAATGTATGAAATAGTTTTTATTGATCCACACGGATTTATTAGATCCACATTTGATTTAATATGACAGGAAACCTGAACAGCTATCGACAAACACGGCGCGCCGCGGAGTTGACCATGGAACTCCAGGGGTATCCCGCATTAGCCCGATCACGACTTGTCTTATTCAGTCAGTTTTTACATGGGATTAAAAGGAACAACGCGGTCTGGTCGTGCGACCCGAGTCTGGTGGTTTTGGTCGGGTCCGACTCGCCTTTCTTTGCAGCCGGAAAATACACAGATAGTTATGGCGCTTCGCGCACTGCCACTGACTCCGACCCGTCCAGTAGAGACTGAACAGGTAAACAGTTAACTAGTGCAATGTCACTGATACCGGAATTTGATACAGGAAGTTTCATTGTAGCTATTAAAGATAGTCCCTCTTCGTGGGATTAGTTGAAAAACTTCTTTTCATATTGATGTAGTTCACCCTAGAACGTAGCGAATTGCCCTTTTGTAGATCTAACAGACAAGGAATGAACCCAAAATCGCTTTCGCTTCCGCCTCGTATACCTACGGTACAAGTACACTACAACAATATCCTCTCCGACATCCATCTTTCAAGTGATGAAATGCCGGTCGAGGACGGCATCTTGTCGTATGGTCCACGACTAAGATTTGTCGCGGTCGTGGTCGGGGTACTGCGCGTTCACCCTTAGGAAGGAGACAAATCGGCGTTTTTAAAGTGGACCATTTTCAGTTGTTCACCATACAGCACTGTGAGTGCATTTGCCTGAGTTTGACACACGGAATGACACTTATCGCTACGGAGAATTTGCGAGTACGCTGTAATTATCTTGAGAAATATACTTACAGTATCTACCATGAATATGTTTTCAGATATTTTTGTCGTTTCTCATTTAAGTAAACCGTTTAGTTGTTTAATAATTTATCAAAGGAATATTTTAAAATTTCGATTAAGACTGTACTATTTGTCTTCTTCTCACGCTTTACCGAAAACTTCCCTAATTTGTAGGTGGAGTTTTTTATTGTTGAGCTAACGGCACCTGAAGAGTCGATGAATAAGGGTTCTGTGTTTTTTGGGGAAACTTCTGAGAGTAATACCTGTAAAAGAAAATCGAGTGTCTTTAACAATTTGCACAGAATAAAACTGAATCATAAATCTGCAAAATTGATTAACAATTAAAGAAACAAACTTGAGGTAAATGATGTTATTTCTTGTGGTTCATAAGAACGAAAGATATGATTCAAACAAGATGTCTAAAGACTCTCCAGAAAATAATAACTATAATGTACACACTTACATAATAATTTTACTAATTCTAGCTCTCAGTTATGGTACGCCACTATATTAATAGCTTTTCAAAACAGAAAAATATCTGTTCAAAGAAAAAAACACTCAATATCGTGAAAACTACCTTGCAATGGAATTCTTGAAATCTATACCCATAACAAATCACGTCTCTACAGCTAGATATCTATCTTAATAGAGTAATGTTTTACATAAATAATCATGGAAAAGAAGTTTATTATATTTTTCGTGTTTTTTTTAGTTTGAATTTAAGAAACAAAGGTGACCTTGGTCTCCGAAAATAAACTTGGGTTGTTCTATCCTAATAACGTACTTCTTTCAATGTCAATTCGATAGTTACTTGTGCAACAAGGTGCAAAACAGGAAGGCATTTTGACTCACAAATTACTTTTAAAACGTTCAAACGAGTAGGCAGTGATGGTGGTGGGACCACCTTTCACCTGAAAGTAGATGACCGATTCGCCTGCTTCCTATATCTCAATGGCATAGACTCATTCCACTTTCTTTTCTCCTCTCATGCTATCTGGTGGAAGAAAACATAAGTGTAAACAAAAGACAAACTATTCTGTGCTGTCCAACTGCTGCCATTTAATCAAGCAAATAATTCTTTTTCTCTAAAGTGAAAATTAGTTATGTGATACCAGACAAGAAACAAATACTATGAGCAAATTTGAAAATTAAAATAAAATTCACACAACGAAAAGTAAATGATATACTGAAGACGAGTTTATGAACTTATCATACCAGCTCTAATGTTCTTCACTACACATGAATCATATTAGAAATGATTACGTTTTACTGTTCTCTTCCAACACAAATGTGAATAGCAGAAGTGAAACCCAAAAGCTATAACAAAAAGTAAAATATTCCTCGGTCAGACAATATTACAAGGCGAAAAAACACATATCTACCATAAATACAGCTCAGTGATGAACACAAAATTTGCAGGGACAAGAAAATAATGCGTTCGAAATGTTGGATTAATAAAAATAATAGTTTCGAGTATACCAACAGAAATAAACACATATTGAAATATACTCTAAACCAAAGTTGATCTACGAATAAAGATTTCTTCAGTTATCTGTTTACATGCGCTTGTTCTATAAGATTTTTTAACTATTTATATTCTATAACATTGCTAACATAAATGACTATAAAATTTTATAATATATTAAATGTTATATTTATATGATTATATTGGTTATAACATTTTACATATCTACCAGAAATAAGTAATTTTATAACATATCCAAAGATATTAAATTAATGAAAATAAAATTCACAGTTAGTAACTTACGTATAAAGGGAATGAAATTTTTTCAAAAATATTAGTTCTTCACAAGAAATTATCTTTGTTGCATAATTTTGCAACTAGACACTGAGTAACATAAACTTACTTAAACTAGGTCATCCTTTGCGAAAGCAACTTCGCTATGATTCGGTTTCTTCTCCCTTTCGCTATTTCCCTAGGTGTCGCTCCCATTTGGTTCTTTGCAGTAATATCAGCTCCTCGATCAATCAGCGTCTGCACTACTTCCACGTGACCTCCTGCCACCGCTTCATGTAATGGGGAATTCCCGGAATGGTTCTTCACGTTCACTTCGACATTTGAATCCAGTATGGTTTTCACGACGTCATTATGCCCTCCCTTCGCAGCGTACAGAAGGGCACAGTTGCCTTTGGCATTGCACATCTGAACGTTTGCCTTGGAATCAAGAAGAGTTTTGACCACATTCAAATGGCCCTTTAGGGCAGCGTTCAACAGAGGAGTTTGTCCTTTCTCGTTCCTAACGTCCACTCTAGCCCCATTTTGTATCAGCAACTTTGAACTTGAGCTGTGTCCATTCCAAGCTGCGATATGAAGGGGCGTGTCACCAAAGTTGTTTACTCCCTCAACATTTCCTCGATTCTTCAGGAGAAGCTTCAAAATAGTATCATGC
>NNCF01143841.1:0-15095 GCA_002313205.1 Laupala kohalensis
AAATGGGGAGAAGAAGACCTAATAATTCTGAACACTTTAGCCCTTTTCGTTCGACTTTAGATAAATGAACTAATAAAAAAAAAATTGTTTTAGATTGGAGTTGGTGGTAACCTAATTGGTGTCCGGAAATATTTGGAGAATGGATCTAGAAATTAACTTTTTATTGGCATATGTAATAACAACGATTTTCATGCCAGTTCTTCTAATGATTGGAATATATAGCAGGAAGGAAATGAAAGGAACTGATTTTGCTGTTTTAATGATCTCATACAGCCTTGTTCTGTATATTTTGGTTGAAGAAGAGAAACATATGATTGCGCTTTTTGCAATCGGAATGATTGTCAATTTAATATTTTTTATCTGCCTCTATTGGACAACACCTTCCGATACTACTACATTCTACTTCAATAACTGTACTTTTGAGATAGGACAAACTTTAATTGTGAACTACACGCGAAATTTTGATGCAGTAAACAACTACGATTTTTGATGAAAATTACCATGTTTTATAATTACATTTGTGCACAATAATTAATTCATTGAAATTGGTGATAAAATAGGTGGACCTTCCAAATGCTTATAGTAATTGGCTTGGGGAAACGTTTTATATTTGAGTCGCCCAATATGAAGGTTCAATCTGCAGGTTTTCGAAGCTCTAGTGAAGCAAGGGGTAGCTTCAAAGGTAGCTTCTCAAGGATGTGTGCCCCACATGTGTAACAGAAATTTTGAAAAATAAAAAGCTATTTGCCACCTATTCGCCTTACGTCGAACTGTGTATTCATGAACCATTTCATCTAGGATATCGTGACCACATTTAGGTGCATTATAGTAGGTTTATTTCAGACTTATTTGTATTCTCTTCATATAATTTGAAACTGTCCGTGGGATTATAGAGCATTTTTCCTGGTGGAAGAGCAACTTTATGAGTACGGCCACTTACTATATTATGCCGTTTAGTCATCCCTGATCTGCTTTCCAATATGTTCAATAACTGAATAACATCGTCGTCAACTGTGTTTCCGTACAATTGCTTTCATTTTCAGAGACGATATCTGGAACGAAATCATCTTCTTCATCATTCAAATTAGTAGCCATTTAAAGGGAAAAGGGATCTACTGCTCTTGAAGCTGCCAAGAAATTGGGCATGGCAGGCTAGTAATCTCTCTGTAATACCAACATCTCTTAAAATATTACAAATCTCATTTTAAAAAAAGGCAGAAGAAGGAGGAAAATGAGAGATACCCTAACCCTAATAGTGTCGGGATCGAAAAGAACAAGAGGTGACCAAGGAAGGTCAGGAAAGAGAAAAGAAAGAGCCTCGCACAAGTAACGGGAAGCAATGCCAGACTCAGCTCGGGGCCCCGTGTTTGCCAAAGACGTACTTACTAGATGTAAGTCCCGNACTTACTAGATGTAAGTCCCCTGACGGGTTAAGAAGGAAAAATAAATATTTATCAGCTTTAATGTGTTCTTTGCTTTGTGCTTTAAAGATGAACATCGTCTTGAAGTCGTAAAATTTGGACGAATAGTAGATTTTACAAGAGCTTTAAGGCGTGTCATCACTGAACCGACGCCATGCCTCCGTGCGCGTGCCAATAGCTGCTTTGAGAGCGCTCCATTCAATTTACTATGAAATAGGCTTACGTAAATAAATTCTGAAATCTCACAGTTAAAGTAACGTTTTAGGGAAAGACGAACAACGTTGGAATCAGTTTTTGAATGAAGTAAAAACTGCAGCGGTCGGTCACAGATTCTATTTTACGTCCGGGAAAAACCATACGTTGTCCAGAAGATTCTAACGGACGGACACTCAGCGAAGCAACAGCGTAGTGAGTTAAGATTTTATCTCCAAGAAAGACAACGGACTTTTGCAATTTGCGTGCCCCTGCTGTCATGGGGCATACTTTTACTATTTCTCTTGACCTTTGTCATATTACAGAAATAAACCAATTCTGTTTACTTTAAAGCATATTTATGTATATTTATTTCGGAAAGGGAGACGCTATTACGAAGTAAATTTCGGTACCGAGATTTACGAAATAATCTCTCGGACCAACATAAATATATTTAATCTGGTGGCCTCCGACGCTCTCGACCACTCAAAATCCTTCTGATTTCGCTTTTTGTTTTCGCGTTAAAACGCGCATTATTTCCATTAGTATTTCTTAGCACGTTAGAGTTTGGGAACCAGTAAACAGCATGGCTGATCACGTAACTTTCGTATTTTCTGTTACATGGAGGAGTTTCAACATACGTATATGTAGGAAGGTGTTACGTAGTGTGGAAACCTGGTTGATTTGCAACGAGATCTCCTCTTTCGTTCGATAAATAAATAACACTTTGGTTTCCAACTTGGTCTTTGAACAATTTATTTATGCAGACCTGTCTTGGTTGAACAGTTAAAAATAATAAAGGAATCTAAGACACCGTATGACAGACGATCATACAATGAACATGGAATGTCGCCTGGACTTGCGTTTTAGAAGACAGTGTCCGTGGCGGTGGCCCGCGCTGTCGGGCCCTCAGGAAGTGCGGCGTCGACGACGGCAGTTCGCTGGGTTGAGCGTTTGGAAGTACTTCTCGCGAGGAATCCAGCGGTGGCGTCTTAGTGATCTTGCGTCGCGTTCCAGGACGTGCTCGGAGTTGGATTCTTCGAGGATCTGGATTCGGCGACGTCTTGGATGGTTTTGCTGGAGCTTGGCTTGCGTTCAGCGTTTTGTGCCTTCTTGGAATTAATTCGTGTCGAATGTAATGGCCAGTATGTGGCTTGAATTCGGTTAGCGAAGTTTGCTCGTCGAATGGCTCGGAGCGGAGAACGTGTCGAGACGGCGTTATCAAGACCAGCGGTGAAGGCAGAATATATCGGAATGAATGTTTGGGTTGCTAAGTTCGCTCTCTTGAATAAAGATAGCTGAGCATCTAACTGATATCAGACACTATTGGATCTGAAGAGGTAGGTTTAGTGGATGCTGTTATAGATTAATATTTATATTTATTTGTTGGTGCTCACGTATTACATGGATGGCGTCTTGCATAGAATTTACGTCGAACCATGCGTTCGTTTATTATTCTTTGTATAGGCCTTGCAATGTGTTGGCCATGACTCTGACGCTATGCCTTGGAACTCTCGTGTACAGAGGGCTGTGGCCGGTAAATAAATACGCGATGGCATATGTTTATCGTACATGTGAGCGTATGAAAATCCATCAACTTTAGTTAAGCTCGAGGGCAAAGTTGAGAGGCGTGGCCGTAATGGGGAGGCGTGTATTATGTGCGTATTGTGACAGGGCGCAACTGTTACAAAGGTATGCACTTTTCTTTATATGTAGGAATTGTGTTCCTACACTGTGATTATTTCGTGACGAAAACAGTGACATCTCACGGCACTTGTCTTTCTTCATTAGTTCAAATCTATCTCTGATAGATGGAGCTGACGTGAACCTTAAAGCGAATCACATTACTTGCCGTATTTTTTCTGTAATACTAGAGAATGAAGAGTGTGTTTCATCTTGTCGTAATGAATACGTCTTAAATAGTTGTATATTTTGCAATATTTGAAGCAATGTTGACACAGATAAGGCCCTGTTCTTCTGAATGTACTTTTGATATAAATTCTGACTTATGAAGGGTTCACATTTTTTGTATTGAATTGTGATTCTAGTTGTTTCCTATGTTTAGTTACAAAAAAGTGTTTACATTGACATGACCGTCATAATTAGTTAATCTGAAATTTGGGAATTTTTGGAAGAGTTCTGCCAGAAAAGAATGAAAGAGAATGTTAACAAAGCATCACTTGGGAGTTTCATTTGTCTTGACAAAAAATGGTGCCAACACCTCACGATTTTGTTTTCCAGTGTTAAGTGCCTGGCAAGCATATATCAAGTGCAGAATTAAATTTAAAATTCAGTTGTTAACGAATATTTTAATTATTAATTTCGATTTTAATACGTAAACAATCACAAAAAGCACCTAAGCAGTAATTCACATATTATACAATCAGTGGGAGGGTGAATATTGTGCCGTAGAGTCCGTGAGTTATGAATATCATTAGTACGTAAATAAAAATATTTCTGAACATTTATATTCGAAATTATAAATAGTTGGTATATTTTACATTCCAGCTTGAAAATATGTTTTGCTTCTTTTTTACGAACAGTTTTATTTTGATGATGTGCCGTTGAGTTGCACTCATATTTTGATATGAAGTAGGGAATCTTTTTCTGTATCTTTTATTGATGATCTCTAATACTTATAATTCGAAATTGAAAACTCACATTGGTTGGATGACCCAACAATTTCTGAGAACTGAGTAGACTTGGGACCAGTTATGTCGAGTGTGACAGTGTGGGAGTTCTCACATTGGAGTATGTGTGGAATATAGCCCATCTTCCCCATCAGTAGTGGAGGTCCAGGATTTTTCTTTTGGAAGGTAGTTTTATTTGAAACTGTGATTATTTTGAACTTTCTTTCTACGCTTTTCTAATTTGTACAAACTGTTGGAAATGACATAGAGGAGCAGTTCGACCAGCAAGGATCAAAATAGCAGGGCCATCATCTTCGATGTGTAGATAACTTCACGTACCTTGGCCGTTTATTCTCTAACTATGGTTTAGCTACAATGGTAGTCTCCAGTAAGCTATAAAAGAGCTCCCTTTTTTCCCAACTTGTGGGACTCTGAAGTTCCTAAGACCAAGTTGACAATGTTGAACAGCTGCTATATTGACATATGGTCTGGAAACGTGCACCCTTTTTAAGACCGGAGTCATCAGAGATCTACTGTTTGCAAGATCAAGTTGGACGGGATAAGAAAACGAGGAGGTACAAAGGGAAGCTGGGATAGAGACTAGAGTCACAACAGCTATATAGAGTGCGATAGTATGGGCACGATATGAGATTGAGCAAAAATACACTTGTTTTAATGTGTTATTTTGGCACATTCGTCTTCTTTAATAAGGAACTCATGTTCACTGTAATGGAAATACATATGCAGTCTCTTAGTTTTGATCCATAACGTGAATTCCAATACCTGTATTGTATTTTCACGAAACTATTGGTCGAGTTTAATTGAATGTACAGTAATGGTAGACAATAGCGGGATGCGAGGTCAGGGTCGGTTTCACGCGAGAACCGTTACTTTTTTTTCTAGGGTTTTTACGGCAAACCGACATCGTGTTCATTTAAGCTCTAACATATCTCAACATTTTGTAGCAAGGAAAAATACATTTGCGCACCATTGTGAGAGCCAACGTGACTTTTTCGTGTGTGGGATTCGCCGAATGACTCAATAAAAATCACACTAAAACCCTTCTGACTATCCATGCATTTAAAAATAAGGATGATAGGAAACTTTTGCTTAATATATACTGCACTAAGAGGAATAAAGATATTCATTTAAAGAAAAAAGAAGGGTGTAAATATGCACCCACAGGTAAGTGTCGAAAGTCCGGAAATTCCTAATTTCATTCAGCAAAGTCTTGATAGAAGCCATAAAGCTCAAAAAGCGATGGGAGTACGTCACTTACAGATGATTGCGAGAGTTACGGCTCCCGGGTTATTGGACTTCGCGAATATGTGATATTACTAATTTTTAAACCACGTTTCCTCTTAAGAGTTTCTTAAAATTTGAAAGACTCGTGTTTACCTTTACTAGATAATACTAGACTAACTAGATATTACCTATAATAGTGCTGTGATGAATTGTGCGATTCGAGTTTAGTAATTTTCCTTTAACCTCACACGCTTCGTGTCTCGATGTGTCATTGTCAGTCGACATCAGTACAATCGTCTCTACCATTGTCATTCCCTCAGCCAATGGGACGAATGCACTGTGGCCTCTCTCCGAGCAATACTTTTAACGCCATCCTCAGGCCATCTGCGATGAGGCGCCAAAGAAAACCAGCGACAAAGGAAAATCTTGTTTAGTTTCAATTTGAAGGTAATATTTTTTATGGGGGAGCGACAGAAGGAAGTCCATAGCGTATTCATATCTTTCTGGCGATGCCATTGTCGTACTGAGCAACTGTCTCGGGTAACTTACTTCCTCGTTAGCGATATGCAGAGAAGTTATCTCGGAACTTATCCCGGAATCGGGAGGGGGAATGCCAATCTAGAAAATAATAATTATCCTTGGCTTTCAGTTGAAGTGAAGGAAGAATATGAAACAAAAAATGAAAGGAATATAATTCCAGAATACAGCAGATTAGATTGGATGCTTTACGTTATTTCACATTCTGTTATGTTTCTAGTTTTACTCCTCAAACAGGCTTGAATCTTTTCGTTTCCTGAAACATATTTTGCAATCTGAGGTCGTATTCTATATCCAACTATTAGAAAGAACGAAGAATTTTAATGGCACATTTTGCCGTTCTTTCGGAAAATAAATGTCTATGCAAGTTGACATTCTAGAGGAAATTCTCAGAAGAGGAGGCTAAGAATTTCGTCACAAAAGAAGTACAGTATTAATTAAATATGATCCAAGCATTTTGTTAAGAGATCTTGATTGGTAGGGAAAGGAAAAAAAAACAACAACCGGAATACTAAGGAGAAATATTCCATGAATATGATTTTAGGGTTGTTATGGGAAGAGCATATGACATCACTAAAATTATATATAAGAAAAACTACGCGTCTAAGAATGCAAAAGGCACGCTAATAGAACCATGTAACATGATAATTAGGAGTCAGATTACCAGTAGTGTTAACCACTACAAGTATTGTCAACACCACTTTTATCAATGCTGGAAAATCTGGTTGGTCACAATTTTTACATATCTAATATCTTCTGTTGACATTGGAGAATGAACTTGGAAAATTCATAATACGGACTGTTAATACAAGAAACAACAATTTTATAGGGAAAATCAGGTTTATGTATTTTAGGCAGCCATTGATAAATTTGCTTAAGAAATAATTTGTGGAAAACTTTCTTGTCAATATATTCTTTTTGAATCCAAGTTTTTAACATGTATACATAATATTATGATGACTTTTAATATAATGCTTAGTGATAGTCAGTTCTCAATTAATTTTATTTAGATGATTCGGAATACGATTGTTATAATTCGTAACATGTTAATTACAATTGTTAAATGATTCTAACTTAGTTTGTCATGATGTGAATTAGGAACCTGTGTAAAATTGGTTTCCAAGCAATTAATATATCGGATTTTTTCATTAATTTCAGACTTGTTATTGCAAAAATGAAATTTATTTCCTAATGACACAGTATTAATAACTACTTGAGGAATATTTCCATCAGTCAAATTATAAAACCACTTCTTTTGGATTTTCGTAGAAATTTCTGGTACAAAATATGTAGAATTATATAAAACATTTGGGCTCTAATGACCTCGATGTTGCCCCACAAAAGAACAAAAAACAATTGCTTTAAAAAATATATTTTTTATCATATTAATGATTGAGCCTAATTCTTTGAGAATCGTAGAACTTTTCGAATACGTACGTATGTTCACATTGTATAAGTAATCTACCAGTGCGTTGAAGGTCACCTAACTCTAAATTAAGAACTTTCCATTGGAAATGTGAAATTAGCCAAGAATATTTGTTAACTTATTAATCTATCTATAAATGTACCAAATATACTAATTTACAAAATGAAACCTCTAAGTTACCCAATATTTAAAACATCATATTTTGAACATGTTTTATTTGTAATTGATTGTTTTTTTGGTTTTATGTTCAATGACTCCCAAAAACTTTGTTACTCCTGGAATATGCGTTGAAGGCTATTTTTTTACTTTGACCCATTTCAGTTCGACTTGAGCTTTCACTCGCAAATGTATTTCTCTTGATAAAGGGTTTCGAAACGTCGTGTGATTTATATAAAAAATCAAATTTTTGCATTGTTCTTTTTTTTTTACTTAGTGATGTTGTTGTTCCACTGAATTCTAGAAAATAAATCATTATCTGCTAAACAAAGCTCGTTACTGATTTACTAATATTTCACTGAATGCAGACGAAGGTGGATTGTTCATACGTTGTTTAAATGTGTATTTTTTTTAATCTAAAAGACGAAATGAGGTCAAGTCGGAAAAGCTATGTTAATACAGGAAACAATGGAAAGTAATGGCGGTAATTCGCGGAAAGCTGGAAATGGTTTTAATTTCTTCTTATAGATGTAAAATAGAGGAGTAGAATTTAAGAGAGGGATTCAATGCCAATATTTTCTTGGAACCATCACTCGAATGCAGCCAACCTTACATAGCGAAATAGCATCGTTCCGTCGTTCCGATATGCAGTTGACATGATTTTGTTCGATCGCTGCGAACGGGCGAAGTGAAGTAAACAAACTGAGGGGACCTCGTGCGCGCGCAACAAGACCTTTGCGTCGCGCAAATTGTGTTGAACCGTGAATTCACGCGTGAAATGCGTTTACGCTCGTGTTAATAGTCGCGTTTGAGTTTTCTTCAAATTGCCAAAGTAGAAGCGCAAGTTAGTAATGCAGATCTTTGACGAAAGATGTAATTACTTCGTACTAAAGTACACTTCTGGGTGCGGTTCAACTAACAGAGAGGAAATTAAATATTGATCTGATGTTTATAATAAATTTGTAAGCTGCAGTGATGAGGTGTAATTTGTAAGATCTGAAGGCTATTTGTCAATCAATATTGTTTTAATTAGCCTAAATCTGTTTCTATTTACATACAACCATTTTTCTTTCTGCTGATTCTGAATCCAATGAAAGTCTTTAAAAATATAATTTGGTAAAAGATAGATCTATATTTCCAATGTTTAAAGATTTGTTTTCTTCATTTCTTTAGTTTTCGGCGGAATTCACTGCAATTAACGTACAATTACCGCGCATTGTTACATTACACGTTTTTCTGTTAATGCATGTTGTTCACTCTAGTCCTCCTGTATACAATAAGTAATTTGAACTTTGCACCAATTTTCTCCTTGTGATTGAGGTGGGGGAGGAGGGGCTCAAAAAACTGAAACTTTTGGACTTTTTCCCTACGTCATAAATGACGCATTTTAGAGAAAAAATTTCTCTTACATAAATTCAAGTTCTTTTTATCTTATCTAGGAACTTTTGCTGAAATTTTTGAATCCGCCTCTGCCTTAGGGCCCTTGATCGGAATTGATGGGATGGTCCCTTGCTTGCTTCCGGAGAGTAAATTAGTTTTTTTTCCCTCCACGTGGTCATACGCAGTTTGTACTGTTTTTTGACAATAAATTTATTATTATTATTATTAAATTCTGCGCCACATTTGAAATTACAGCAACTGCTTAAAGTTCTGTGAAGATAAAAAAAATAATTTTGTTTTTCATTTTTCGTAAGAATAGCTAATTGATGGTTCGTTCTCATTTTTTGTGGAGTTAAATGTATTATGTGAACGATAACTCGGTGATAGACGAACTGCTACACAAAAGCGATATTTAAACGTTACAAGTTAAAGTTTTATTTCTCTGTTCACTCGCGAATATCTCAGATACGATGCATTTCTCAGAAGATTACACCAATAAGAACTCTATAATGAATGGGTACATCTCACTTAACATTTCGTTACGTAATAACTATGTAAATTCAAGAAACGTAATTGTTTTGTATGTTTTCTAAAGAACATGTTTTTGACTTTGGAAACATGTGATATGTAAAACCCAATACATTAAAAACAACAGAACAAAGAATAGGGGAATTGTTATGCGGAGAAATGTAATTTGAGGTGAACTTCAAATGTCGGTCGTTATGACCGCTCTCTTGCGGCAGTTCGCGTTATAAACGCTGACGTCACACTTTCGGAGCATCTGTGTGTTCGAAGCGAGTCTATTCCTAGTCCATTCCTTCTCATTGGTGGGTGACTGTGTAACACGTCGTCCTGGAGAAACGGCCGTACGATGGCAGCCATGTTGGATATTTTGTCGATACACTATCGTCCTCAAGGGATGCGTGAGTAATTCTCTTTTCAAAGTTAGTAACTAAGTGTACCAACGTTCATTAAACTATAACAATCGTTAAGCTTCTGATTTAACGGTCATTATCTAGAAAGTGAGACGCACCAACGTTTAATGATCATTCACGTTTTCTTAGCGGCTGTTAAAAATTTAACGCGTCTTCACCATCGTGTTAGCCGATTTGACAGACCGTTAGTCGGTGTGAGTGAGCGTTCGTGATGGAGTGTCGGGACGTTTGTCGAGGTATGTGCAACGAAATGTTTTATAAGATTATGTCGCTCGAAGGTTACCGAAGACGATAAGCGTCGAAAGTGGGGATTCATTTCATGAACTAATTGGACACCAGTTTCAGAAACGGTTTCGGCTAAACAAGAGGACAGTTTTGTCTCTTGTGGGACGCCTAAGTGTGAGGTTAGAATTTCCAACACAGAAGTTTTCGCGTCTCGCCAATGAACCGTGAATAACCGCGCTTCGAGTTTTTCTATCTCTGCTTCTTCGTAGATTCCATAGCAATGGCGTGTGCAAAATCGCAACTATAAGAGGCTAATATAATAAACAACTCCACTATGTCTCGATAGAATGAGAAGTGGTGATCGGCCATGGAAGACAACGTTTTCTCGGTAGCGCTCTTCCTTCTTTTAGGGAAGAGTGGACATAAATACGGCTTCACATCCCGGTGCCGTGAATCCAAATTAGAACACCCGCTGGATGATGCTTGTTATATAACCAGAGTTTAGAATGGTGCACTCAAATTTCACGTTAACAGAAGTTAACCTTTAACATTCATTTCTCAACGGATACACTAAACACTAGTCGGTGCACTTGGCTACAAGCGCTGTGATCGATTATTACACTTTTGGATCAATTCTTCATCTTCGATCTTCAAAATTTTGTGATTGGTGATAAGATCTTAGTTCGTCGACTTTTCGTTATTCGATGATTTTTTAACACGCTGGCGAATTCATAATTTTGGAGCGATTCCCGACAAGAACTCACTTTATTGAAGTATCATTGGTATAGTAGATGTCATCGTACTTTGTTTCCAGAAATCCAACTTAAGAAAAAAAGCGTGCAAGAAAATGCGCCGTGTTTATTAGTTTATTTTGTATTAGTCGCAGTTAATTACTTTATTGTCCTCAATGTGGTCATACGCAGTTTGTAACAGCTCTCTTCACAATAAATTATTTATTTATTGTCAGTCCAACTGACTTGATGTTGGTATAGAACCTGCACTCAATGAAGCCAACGCTTTTGCTTCGCCGTCGTCCATAAGAGTAATGATAAGGTTACCTCGCGTTCTGGTGGCAAGATATTCGAAATTTAATTTATAACCAACCTCGGACAACAGTCAATTCACTTGCTCTAGAGAGCTGTTCTGTTCTTTTCTGCATCCAGCAAAGTGTGAAACGAATATTACCTTGTGTCTTTGTTTGTTGTGTTATTAACTTCTATTTCTTTACAGTAAATAGTCGCTATTGTGACTATTATTATTCACTTGGATATTACTTAAATTCTTTGTGACCACGCTTTTCCTGAAATGTTAGATTGAGTTTCAAAGATTTGTTTCGTAGAGATTCGCAACTTGTGTAAGGCAGCCATATTAAACAATTTTAGCTAAAGTATCGTGACTTTGAGCATACATCATACCTGTGAAGTAGTATGATATACCTTATAATACGCATACGTTATACGTATAGACGTTTCCCATTATTTTATATATAACTTTTTCCTTTTAAAATCGCAGGAAGAACAGACGCTACGAGACTGGTTTCCAAACGATGTTACTTGACTTTTTGATTCTAGACAAATGAAATCACTGACGCGTCTGATAAGTAATGAACAATTAACTAATTCGCAGGGAATTATATTAATTCGTGAGTTACGTAATAATCCATTGAATAATATCATGTACTGTACATAACTCTTCTGATATCCTCATTGTTGATACTTAATACGAAACCGAGTGAAACTTGCATACAACTAAGAGATGTGGGGGAAAGTATGTAGTATCTGCCACATTACTCAAGCAATTAAAATACGCTTCTAACTAAAAGTAATCCTTCACATTATCCTACAGAAAGTTGGTTACATTCAATTTTCCATGCGATTTAATCTGACGAGTTCGTCTCATCATTACTCCTCTCTTACTTTTTTCTTTGCTGACTAATTAATGAATTTAAATATTTTGATACTCTTTGGACCCGAGGGAATGATTTACACAAAACGTTGAAAGAAAGTAGAGTTGATACGTATCAAACTGTATATTGAGATGAACAATTAGTTCACCCAATTTATTAGTACCCGTGACGTACATCAAACGTTGAGGGAGGGGGGCACAACTTTGTGTTATGAATCTACGCTGTCATAATTAATATTTCACGTGGTGTAGAAAAGGAATTTCCCGGTCATTATATTACTATACTAAATATAATTTTTTTAAAACTAAGTAACTATTTAATTTTTCAACCTTGAAAATATATAAATATGTCGATGATAATCAAATAAATAAATAAATAAATATGACCCATTAAATTTATTCGTGGACAACATTTTGCCAAACCCCATCGTGTTCCGCCCCGATTCGTCAAAAATGTGTAGAAAATGGCCCGAGGGTTGAGGTAAGTCGAACAGCGTCCAGGTTTAAGAGGACCATCATCTGAGTAGATAAACAGTCAATTTCGCTTTTGGCTGAACCTTTTTTCATCGGAGAGAATTTTCCGTGCCGTCCAAATGACATGTGAACTTTCCTCGATTATTAAATCACTATCAAACAGATCTCTAAGTTCTGAAATTGATATCAACTTTTAAAAACAAAAGTAATTTGATAATACTAATAATCTGGTATACAAAAGTTAGAAACTTCAATACAGGAACACAAATAAATTAAAAATCGGTTGAACAAAGTTTAGTAACATCCCATTGTATTAAAATGGTTTGGAGTAACACATTAATAATAGAGAATGTAATATATTATTACAAACGTTGCTTGTGTGAAATGATACTTATATAAAACACAAATGGGAGTTTGGATTTACGCACTGATACGGAAAAAGTATCGAGCATTTACAATTCAAATTTATTTCGTTCCGTGTACTCGATATTCGTTCCATGAACTCGATGCAGAAAGAGCAGAACAGCGTCACAAGAGCAAGTGAATTGAATTGGTGTCCGATGTTGGCAATGGATTCAAGTTCGAATGTCTTGCCAACAGAACGCGAGGAACCCTTATCATTACTCTTATGGACGATGGCGAAGTAAAAGCGTTGGCTACATTGAGTACAGGTTCTATACCAACATCAAGCCAATTAGACTGACAATAAATAAATAAATAATTTATTGTGAAGAGAGCTGTTACAAACTGCGTATGACCACATTGAGGACAATAAAGTAATTTACTGCGACTAATATGCAATAATCTAATAAACACAAGGAGTTCCCGTTCATGATTTTTTTTTGCTTAATTTGAATTTAAGATGAGAATGTGTCTGTACCATTCTGACATGCCCTAAAGAAGACCATAGCGTGATAGTTTTATTTACTGAGACGCGATTTGTCTCGGACAAACAAACGTATTCTGAGTTCTACGTTTACATGTATTGAGTTAATATTTACATTTAATATCATGTTCTATTGCAGTGTTGCGACGTTAATATTTATCGGTCCTCAATCCGTTTGTCACAGATTATTTATCTGGTGACGCCAATTTTAATGAGCTTTTAGCGGAGAGAGGATTGCGCGCAGGAACACGATGTATTTTGTGAAGTGGAGACGCTAGACCATCAATTACGGTACGGAGAAGAAAGGGCAGGATATATCAAGCAGTTAAAACGGATGGGAGATCGTACATTACAGGGCAAAGAATACGAACGAAAGATAAATATGAAGCATGTAGAGATTGTGTAACACAGTTAGGATTGATTAGAGATTTGTCGAAACAGGAACTGGAGGAAAAGTAAAAGAGATCACCTTAATAGCGAGGTGAGCTGGAGAGTCATTGGCAGATTCCGCGTCCGCCTCTCGTCGGGAGGTACGACGTCATCGAGACGCTATAAAGTGATGAAACACACAAAAGACCACTCCTTCACTGTTCTGTATGTCTTAAATCATTACAACTAGATTGCATAACTTCTAATGAAGTCATAAAACACTAGGAGTCTTTAATCAACTACTACTTGAACTGTGAACCTTGCAGAATATTTTAAATTTTAATATGATATGTAACAGGTGTTAATGTGATTTTATTGTGATATGTAACTGATTATCTTCATACAATTCAAGCCCTGATGAAGAGGTCAACACACCTCGAAACGTTAACTGTAATAAAGGAAGAGTTGTGAACCAATAATTCTGCAGTTGTAATAATTGTCTATAATTAAGACGTATATTTTTTGTGGGGCTTTACGGCTCATGTCGACATCAAAGGTCATTGGAACCCGAAAAACTAGTACAGATAGGGAAAAAGATTATGGTACAGTAGTAGCCAATTATAGTACAGTGAAGGAGTTGTTCACTGAAAAGATAAAAAAGGACAATCGAAATTTCTTCATTGAAAGATAAAAGAAGATCTTGAACCAAGAGCCTCGTATTGACTCAGAATTTTTTTTACCAAATTCAACAGAGAAAAATCATTTTTACTATTCGTATTGTCATAGCCTTCTATACTACAAGCCGTGGCCCTCATATTTGGAAACCTTGCATGGTAGTCCTAAGATTGTTCGTAAATATGATTCATATCCGTAATCACAGAAGCAAAGGCTGCAATAGGTTTTGGAATTCGGAGTATTTGCGTTGAATTATCGTAGTAACTTTGTGTTTTCGCATCGGTACTGGATTGAAGAAAAGTGAAGCAAGAAAATTGTAATTTAGAAAGTAATTGTTTGGTGCGATATTTTTCGTAGTACATTACCACAACCTAAAATGACGATGTGTTTTTTGGAGTGTAGATGCGATTTGGTATCTCAAGCAACTGAATGTAGTGGAGTAAAATTTTATCATGAAAGATCACATAAAACTGTTTCCTTCGCTTAATATCAATACCTATATGATTACGAGTGTAAGTAATAAATGTTACAAAAACACATTCATAAAAAAAAATGTATATGATAAAGTAATGAACTATAACAATAATTTTAGTCAAAAAGTTCGAAGGTAATAATTCAACTAATTACTGTCTTTTTTTT
>NNCF01143841.1:15412-25782 GCA_002313205.1 Laupala kohalensis
GAGGTGACCAAGGGAGGTCAGGAAAGAGAAAGGAAGGAGCATGGCACAAGTGGAAGTAATGCCAGACTCAGCTCGGGGCCCCGTGTTCGCCAAACACGTACTTACTAGATGTAAGTCCCCTGGGGGGACTGTCTTTTATTCGAGATTTGAAAGTAAAATAAATATTCAGAATATTATTCTACTCTACCTCTTATTCATCCAAGTTAAATAGTATTCAAGGTTCTTGAAACAGTAAGCAAATGCGTAAATGTAGCAGAGATAAATTATTTTACTGCGTCTATACCAAACTTTCAAGCGAAATATCGCTAATGCGGATAAAATGTGTACTAATTGTACTTCACGTACAGAAAATTTAAACAAAATCGTTGGAGCCGTTTTTGTGAATCATTCAAAAGAGTACTTTGACCTTCATGTGAAGTACCCTATGTTTTAAAGTAAAAAAAAAATAAAGCATGTGCATCGACAATACATAAATTCTACCGTAAATACGAAATATGAATTAAATGTATTCATCCATTTACTCAGAATCGCTGCTTGGACGGACGTTATGCCAAAAACAACTTCAGAATCAACAAAACAGAATCAGGAATGGCCAAAGCGAATATTTCCGTCGACATCTCGCTTTCGAATTTTTTCACGATTACAAAACTTTCTATTTGAGACTACGTACATGAGAAAGCAAAAAGATCGATCGTCTATGAAAGGTCGAAATCGTAATTAATATATTTCCCTTGATTTTGCTCGAAAACACCACAAATGTGAATTATCTTCCACATTAACGTCTTTGCAATAACCTTATAGGCAGATTTAAAAAAGCGACACCTTTTTTTCGAAATACATTTTCACTGTATCTCGAAAACGGTGCGACATACAGGAATGCGGATTAGCAATCTGTGCCCAGAATTAACCAGACCAATCAAAACGCTCCTATGCTTTCCAGAAAGAGGCTTCTATTCCCAACACATTCAAAGTCAACTCTCAAGTTTAGTTTCGGCGTCTCAAAAAGGATCAAACGGAGAGATGATTGTTCGCAAGGAGATGAAGCAGTGGAAGATGTAATTTGGGAATGCGGTTTATATGGAGCTGAAAGAACTATATTTCACTGAAATGAAATCTAAAGAAGAGATAATGGAGACAACTCACCGAATGATTGCAAATAAAGAGAATTATGAGACCTTCAATAACTATGTTACACGACTATGGGAAATAAAAGGAGGAATGATAAACTAGACACGTAATGTAACATATAATGTAATGTTAGTGAAGGAATGAATTGTAATGAGATAATATTATGTAAAGTAATGAGATATATATCACGTAATGTCTCATGACGAAGACACGGCTTGAAATAAATAAATTGAAAAAAATTGATACATCAATTTGTTCGTGAGTTGTTGGGGGAACAGAATTCTTAACATACGACGTTGGACATCGTTGCCAAAATTTGAAATATAAATAAATAATACTCTCCTGGAGCCAGTTCGTAAAGATCTAAAACGATGATTTTTTTCGACCGATTACACTACTTCGTGTTATTGGAAAGTAAAAATCCTTCGTTGGCAAAAAATAATAATCGTTTTTTCATATCTCGCCTGGATTAAAAAACGTGTGTTAACACTTTACAAAACTAAATATACCATAAATATGCAAGCGAGGTTGAACACTTAATTATCACCTTCAGTTCGAGTGGTTTTCGTATCCCTCCCCTCGAGCTGTTATACATTCGCCTCTCTGCGGCGCAAGGAAACCGAAACTAGTAATTCTAGCATCGATTAGATCCGTACCGATATATAAATACGTAATGCTAAAGCGTGTCTGTTTGCTACTCGGTCACGACTAACCCACCCAACCGATTGTGATGAAATTTGGCAAGGAGGTAGTCTAGATGTCCATAGGGTAATTTTTATTTTTAAAATATGTGATAAGAAAATAGAAATGGTTTTTGACAATAAATGTCGATAAAAAGTTATATTAGCTGACGCTGCCAAAATGGTTAGAGATAGATGACAACTATTGACGACACTAATGTTCGCCTCGAAGAGTTCTACAAAAAGTCCGAGTCAGCGCATGCGCAAAAATTAACGTTAATTATCGAATAAACGTTATTATAATAGAAGTGTCAAAATACACCAATTTAAGAAGGAAAAAAAATCAATCATCGAGATAAAAACGTCTTTAAATCGTAAAATTTTACAAGAATTTTAATGAGGGGTGCCTCGGGAGCAAAAATTCGACCAGCGCGACTCCCGCGAGATGGTGTAGTTAGAATGCTGAGCTTGCTTATAAAAACGTTTAAGTATTTTGATCTTGCAACGTAGTTATATTTTATTTTCTTCTGAATGAAAGATTAGTCTAAGAACATCCCGGGAAGCGTCTGGTTATGTAATATACAGTGAATGAATGCGGAACGTACCTCGTAAAACCTGGCGAGATTTCCAGGAATATGTTCTTTTTCTCCTCACAGCGGGAGCAAGGGCTGCACTTCCCGCTCCGCGCCACACTCCGTTTATAAAGTTGGGTGTGCTCCAGTACCTGGCTCCTGCGGAAGCCAACAAACGAAGTTTAGGACAAAACAAACATTTTTGGCGTAACGTGACACTTGTTAACAAAAATTGTCGGAATAAATAATGGGCCAATATAACATTATGGCAGAATCCTAGCCTTTTACTTCGTGTATCCTTTCGCGAGTCCTGACCTAAATGATTAATGTTGCAGGCATCGATATATCGTTTATCATCACTAGTACTATCTTTGTCTATGATCAATACCAGATACTAGATTAAGAAACCATGAAAACTGCAAATTTTGCACTTCCGAGGTTTTAAATCCACCCTTTAAAACTCACGTCGCCGCTACTGTATTAATTTTGGCCAGATATTCAGCAACCTGCTTCACTGTGCGGCTAACACATTTCGACCAGCTTTTCGGCAATCTGCTCCACTGTGCTGCGAATCAAAGCTCATCACTCTCACCACTCCGATTGGCTGCGGCGTGGCGGAGAAATAATGAGGAACAAATTTTCTTCATAGTTACCATAAATATGAAGAGCAGAGAATACAACTTACGTTTTCAGAATGGCAATAATATTTTCGTAAGGTGGCATTGATTTCTTCGAACCTTGTTTCTACCATATTGCTACATTTGACCAATATCTATTAATGTTCTGTAATTCTACAAAATTCTTGAATTTCTATAAAAACAATATGTATCTTTAGACTAACTTTTACTTGACTAATATTATTAAATGCTTTTAATATGACTACATTGTTATATATTATTATTTATGTTAATTACATATTATTTTTATGTATAGAATGTATATTGCAATTATTGTTAGCATTATGACTCGCCATACATCGTAATGATCTATTTGGTTCAAAGAATTATTGTTAGGAAATTAATTAATAATAGGAAATAAGAAAATGTCATAAGATGCCTGACAAAAAGATTAGTTAATATCAGTTAAAGACCTGTTTCGTGGTAATTCAGTTCCGAGAAATTCAGTTTACGTACAATTACCCAAATTCTATTTTCCAAGTAATAATGAATTTAATACCCAAAAAGCAGTTGATGCAGCTGCAAAAGAAGCAAAAAGCAGCTGCGTATGACCACGTGGAGGACAATAAACTAATTTACTCTCGAGAAGCAAGCAAGGGACCATCCAATCAATTCCGATCAAGGGCCCTAAGGTAGAGGCGGATTTAACATTTCAGCTCACTTCTAACAAGAATGAAAGTAGATCCGTACGTGTTATAATATTAACAGAATACTAACAAATTTGTATTTAATAAAAAACAAAACAGTTATTTCAGAAGTACGTATTATAAACTATAATTGTTTATAAATCGTAACTATTAAGTTCAAGATTATTTCTATAGACCCCGTCCCCAGGCAATTTTAATAACGTTATTTTAAATAAGTAAAGTTAATAACTTCACAAAGCGCGGAGACTTTACCGAGAAAATACGACTTTAATGGAGAATACGAAAGATGAAAGGGAACCAAACAAGAAATAAATAAATGGTTGTGTTTGTTGCCGGACGCAAATCAAAGTCTGCTCTTCCGAACAGCAAAATAGCAGAAAATCAACTCTACAATACACATGTAAAATTTTGGCAAGTACATAAGTTTGTTACTGTAATATAACGAAGTTCATAAAAAATATACACACAAAAATATTATTACCTTCTTGTGAGTTAATGAACAGTCGTAATGTCGCCCATTTTCACGACGGTCCATCTGTTATATTTCCAAAGTCGCGACAATAGCCCAAAACAAATGAATGAATAAACAAAACAACGTTAGATACCTAACTCGTGATTTGAAACGTTAATAGTCTAAATCCGCAGTGTCCTTCACTTCGAAAATAATAAAATGACTGTTCATATTGTTAAACTCCAACTGTAGTTACAAGCCAATTCAGTTATTTACTTGAATTACATTGTCAAATTGATCGTGGCAAAAAGCTTTTCATGTACGAGTATAATTTGGAAAATGTAAATATTTTCAAAAATATTACGCATTTTGAAGTAATAATATTTTATTTTTGGTTTGAACATAATTAATATTATACTTATTTATTTACGAAAATACAGTTTGTAATTACAATGAGTGAAGTGATTCTCATAATTTCATGTAACTTTAAAAATAAATGAAATATAAAAAATTAATGTTTTATAATTTTAATACTTGTAATATATGATTCCACACAGCCAAGTTGTACGTTAGATCTGAAAGACTGAATTTTTTTTCTACAATGAACGCACTCCGTGCCGATTGTCCTCTGTTTAATCGTGAGATGAATTTTCATAGAAATTAGACTTCTGCGAAAATTTTATTTCAAAAATAATTTGGCGATTCAAGTGAACAGTAGTTGGTCATTAGTGATTCGTTACATTGTTTCACATATTTTGGGAGTATTTCGAATTGTTCGGATTTTTTCAGTGCTTTTCTTCAAATCTGTTACAATGGATGACCACTGCCGGAAAGGAGGTAAGACGCGAATCTGAAATGGAGCCGTTTCATTTTCGAAAACTGATTTCATTGTGCGTACGAATACATATATTCCATGAATAACTGAATACGAGATAGAAACTTACCTTAAGAGATGTGTAAGGCATCTTTCTTTTGCTCTCGGTTACCTACCTATGGGATAACGACAAAAGGGAGTCGGAAAAATTACAAAAAGTATAAGATACAGTTAACGATTAATTGTTAATTATGTTAAATTTTCTAACAAATGTATTTTACATAAAAGTATCACCCTTTCCTGCGAGTTCTGCCACGTCCGGCATCATTTCACAAATGTTCAAGCAGAGTTTGGAACCAAGAAATTCACTCACAGCAGAATGGTTATTAGGGTGCTACCATTGAAGGGACCTATTAATTGTTTTTAAATGAAAGAAAAACCACTCTTGCCTTCAAATAAGCGTAATGAAATTTTGGCATTTACCGTGTCGAATTTGAACAATATTTTTTTAGGTTATGTTAGCTAACGGGAAATCTTTCGCGGGCTAATACATTTCGAAATAGGGATCAGACTCTCATCAATGAAATTTATAACCAAACTATCACAAATTAAATGGGGAATCTAACGATGCAATAATATTATCTTGTGATAAGAGAATAACAAAGAAAGAACTTGATCTTGGCGGAAGCGGCAGTCTCAAAAACATCTACCACTTCAACCATTGTTGTTAACTCTTATATGCTTACAAATTACTAACCTCAATTTCAACGCAGTAACACTGATTTGCTTCGGGTATAAATCAAAAGCTAGTGAAATTGGAATGACGTGTGTGAATATGATACATTTGAGTTTGTTGTCTTATTTCACGGTATTTTATTCCTTTTTTGGTACTAAAACAAAAGCCGAAGTTGAACAAATATTGTCCACTACTACCAACTTCGTAGCATGAAAAAGTAATAGAATCCGTTATCTGCAAATCAATAATGAAACATGAGCTTCCTTTGTTATTGTAGATAAAAATAAATGTTCTTTTACATGTTGTGGTATACTTGAAGTATATTTATTAATGTTCTATAAAAATAATGAATGGTTGTTCGTTTGATCTAATGACCTTGACGGGCCCTATAGCCTCACAAAAATAATGTTCATTTGACAAGCGGGTGAAACAAACATTCTACCTAAACAATCGAGGTTTAATTGGAACTGGCAAATATGAACTACTCCCTTTCAGAAATGTTCACTTAGTGTACTGTGTTGCTTTGGTTGAATTTCAACGGATGAACCGTTGTCAAAAGAGTTCGTACAAAGGAAATAGTTTTGAAAATATATTTTAAATACATTTTTTCTTATTTTAAATACTGAAAATTTTGTCTTCCAAACAGGTGCGTCAAGGAATCGATGATTAATTATATTATAAGAAATTTTGAATGTACTCTGCCGGAGCGATTTTAGATATAGAAAATTATCAATTAAGGTTTTTGAGAATGAAGGAAAGAAGAATTATAATTTTTATATCCTTACGATTTTGATTAAACACGTGGATATTATTGCCATGAAAACAGCTCGATAAACCTTGATAGTGTGTATATGTTACGCACAAAACCCGAATTCGGCCGTTGGAGGAAAAAACGACCAAAACTAGTTTTGTCCTCTCAACAATGATGAAACGTTCTATTCTGGATGCCAATTCTTTTTTTTTAGTATTTAGTAGGGATCAATTTTATTTTCGTATAAGAGGTATAAAGGAAAATGATAATTAAGCGCTTTTGAGTGTGTTTATGCTCGGATTAGTAAAAAGTATTCATCCGAGTATATTACAAGCTTTTTCCGTTCGATGTATGTGGTTTGCATGCCAGTAATTACGGTGCCATTTTAGGAAAATCTACCGTAAGAAAGTTGAATGGTGGTAAATATGTATTTGTTCTACTACTATTAACGTCCATTGTGTTTTAAATAAATAGTTAGAAAATTACGACCTTTTATTTGGACGAATAATACTTTTATTAACGCCGTCGTCAGGTGATCAAGTAATAACAAATTAATCCATGTCGAAACGTTACGTTGTAAGTTCTGAACAAAAAATAAAAATATTATTCGTCCAAATAAAAGGTCGTATGTTTTTAACTCTGTATTTATGTTGTCCTTCCGTTTCCAATTTCGTAACTTTACTTTTCGGCCACGTCCAAGTTTCTAATCGAACTGTAATTTTACAGATATATGAAGTTTGCATGACAATAGATGATTATGGTACGATTTTACGAAAATACTTCCGTAAGCGGGTTGAAATGGGGGTATGCATTACTCCAGAATGTTTGGAGCAACTTGGCATTCAGATGACTGACTATCTGACAACAAGAGATAAGACAACCCTGGAACTGAGTGAGAAGGGGGTGACAAGTAAAAATAATTCGAAAACAAAATTTGATTGGAAACTATAGTTTTCAGTACCGTAGAGATGGATTAGAACAACTCCAATAAGTTCCCCATTAATTCACTGGGGAGATAATNCTCCTGGAACCCATAAGGGAGGAGGTGGCAAGTTAGAATAATGAAAAACGACCGATATTGGAGTGGAATACATCCTTTATTTTGGTACCACTGAAATGAACTCTCTATGTAACTTACCCCCACGACCACCCTTTTCGAGGGATTAGGTAGGGGATGAAATGTAACAATTATCGAAAATGATCGCTAGTAGTTTTAGATCGTAGTTTTAGGGGCCTCAGAAACTAGTAGTGATATTTCCGATGACACCCAAGTCCACGATCAGCCACTATATCAACCACTCCTAGTACCTCTTGTGAAGGAAATTATAAAATAATATTTTAAGTACTGAGGATTTTTTCAGAAATTATAGCCTTTGCACTTATAACGAGTGACCAAAGAAGGTTTCTTTTAGTTTTACTTTTTTCATGTTGAATTTTTATTTTTTAGCGTGGTACTTTGTAAATAAAAACTTGTTTTAGAAAAAGTTCTTATTGAAAGATTAGATTAAATTGTATTTTACTCGCTGTACCGAGTCAGAACGTTGCACTTTCTCATCTTGTCGGACTTGACCCACCTCGCTCATTCGCAATATGGCAATCGTTTTGTTGTATTTTTACATAATTATATTTTTAATTTTTTAATAATTTTTATTACAGAATGAAGATTGTTCTGATTATTTGTTTACGTGGTTATGATTCACATTGAGAGCGTCCATCTCACAAATTAATTGAGACATGTCTGTATGTAAGCATTGTAATTCGATTATCTAATAACGGAAATTTAGATTTTTTGATATTTCGTTCTTTAATGGTCGCAAAGGGATATATAAATCTCTCGTTTTCATTGTTCGCCCTAACTGCATTTTTTATATATAACGTGAGCTAATTTGATATATAATCTCGATTTTCGTACTTAAAGATTGTGGAGTCAAAGACCTATGAAATATTTTCTAGATTTTTCCATTCTATTTGAGTTGTATTGTAGTGTCACTGTGAAAGGAGTTTTTCGATATTCTTATTTAAAAGAGATCAATTAGAGTTAAATGTTTTATTTTTCATTTCTGCGGTGTCTCAGGGATGAATGAAGATATAATCACGATTTTCGAACGCCAACGTTCTGTTTTTGTCAATTCTAAATTATAAAGAAGGGTCAACCACACCTGAACAACAAAAAGTCTATGCATTTTTTAAGCGTCCATTTCAATTTTTAAGGGCTAAGTTATGGTAAAATGTGATTTATTGAATTTTCACCATTTTTATTAAGTCTCGTAATTAGTGGAGATACAATATATCGGTTTTGTATGTGAACATTCTTAATTTAAATATCTAAAGAGTGAGTTCCGACTTCTTTTTAGATATTTTCCTTTACGGATTGTGATGCAAATATATTTGTCCATCGTGGTACGGGCATGGTACATTACTTTCCCTTCATCTCACTATAGTTATTTGAAATATCACAATAAATTTTAGCCGGTATTCATTGTATTTAAACGTTCATAAATGGAATATATAAAAAGGATTCCTTCTGAATTTTCAATAAATCATGTTTGGTGTTTTGTCCTGTTTTTTTCCTGGTCCGATACCTTCATCAACACAGAAAAAAAAACTATAAAAGACTGGGATTTCAAACTGATGACTTTCCACTTGTATTATAGAGGTACATTCAGAGTAGGTTGTTTTAAAATATCATATTCACTAATTCTCACAAACTAACTCAGAAATCGTCACTGATTGCGAATGTAATAATTTTTATTGGTGTACACTGAATTGTAGCGAGAGGCAATACACAACAAATACTCCCGTGAAACACTGGCCGGGTTCTCACTGGTATATTAAAACATAAGAAATTAATATGACAACTTGTCTTATTAATTTAAGAGAGTAAAATAAAAAAAAAATAGAGACTGTACACAATAACATTAAATATTCTCAGATTTGTATGAACGAATCCTTCACTTGTCATAGTCCAGAATGAAATAATGACTATGAATGTAGATGTGACTGTACTCCCGCTAAAATTCTTATATCTCCCGATAATATTATAAACTCGAAACTTCCATCGATCATTTTAGATAATTTTCACGTGTTACACCATTCACGACGTCCCTTTTGATTTTAATGATTCATCTCGGAGACGACGGATTCGAATCGAATCATTATTATTTTTTACGTCCCTCCCTCCCTCCCTTCTGCCCCTCAGCTCGAAGGAGTTTTCGTTTTATGTCGTTTCCACTCCTTCTAGGGGATAAAGGAGAGAGTCATTTCCATGGGGACTGAATTAAGACTTGAACGACACCCGCGACTTAAACCTTTCATCTCAACGACGCCAAAAACTGCGAATTTGTCATTTTCCCTAATTTCATATGTGATATCTCCTTCCCTGGGGTTGATCGGGGGATGGTCGTGAACTTATGGAGAACCGGGGATGTCACTATTTATTTCAGTGACCCCGAAGTAATGTATTCAACACCAATATCGGTCGTTTTCGCTTATTTTTAAATTTCATCCTCTTTTTACCCACCGAAGCTGAATGTTGACTCACACTCTATCAGAATATCATTAAACACATAATTTTGACTATATCACAACTCAGCGAAGTCGAAAATTGAGAATTGTTAACTTCTATATCATTTTCTATAACTTCAAGTAGCATCCCCTTCCGTGGGGATGTATAAGGGTTGATCGTGGACTTGGGTGTCAGCGGCCCCGATAACTTTGGTCCCAACACTAATAGTAATCATTTCCGATTCCTTTTCTACTTTTCCCCCCTCTTAGACGAAGGGTTTACATTCGTTCATAAGGGATGATCGTAGATTTAAGCGGCATGAATTTTAGTCTTCACTTCAGCATCCTCAAAAAATGTAGTAATTACCAATATCGGTTGTTTCCGATTATTTTTGAATATCAACTCCTTC
>NNCF01143841.1:32932-48349 GCA_002313205.1 Laupala kohalensis
ATTATTATTATTAAAGATAATTTATATTCTTATATCATGATTACAGGCAACATAAGTTGTCGAATATCGCTTTGGCAAAATACATAATTTTTCGGTGTTGACAATAACTTTCTTTCTATTTCTTTAGACGCAATCTAGACGAATGGGGTTACCCTTTTTTTTACTCTTTAAACTAAGAAAATTAGTATGGATACTGTTGTTCATAGTTCACTTCATACTCTCTGATATTCTCTTATTCGTCGAATCTAAAATGAAAATGTATGTAGGTGTGGCCCCGGATCTATAAAAAACCTTCAAGGAGCTTAGAAGTATTGTTATGGCGTCAGTGGTAAAAAATAGGGCGTCAATAAATAGACGAACAATTACATTTTTAAGTATCTGGTACGGTTTGCAGAAATCGCATTTTAAATTTTAAATTCGCCGTAAAAATTTTAATTTGGTAGAAAACATTTTTTTTTTTTGTAATTTGCTGAGGACTACAGGTAACAAAGCCCTTCTTCCTATTGATGCAAACCCCTTTTTGACAGCTGCAAATGGTAAGGAATGTCGAAAAATCATGTTTTTCCCCATATAATAGCACTAATATTTAATTAAGCATAAATCTTTGTTCTGTTTCAAGGTATTTCGACTGGGTGTTTTCCACGTACAATTTTCAGCAGGATGATACAAGATTGTACATAATGCACGCAATAAAAGAAATACTGAATTTGGATCGGGAAACATTCAAAACAAAAAAATTTCACGCTGTAAGTATATACCATGAGTATTTACTAATAGACTAATGCATTAGTAGACCAAGCGCTAAAAATAATAATTGAGACTTCATTTTATACATAATTATAATTGTTGTTCTTCATCTTGAAAGTACTTGCTAGGACATTATACATATTTTTTTAACATAATTTTTCAGCATAATGCGTTGGCTTGATGCGTAATACTGACTTGTAGCTTTTCACTTTAATCTTCCCGTTCATTTTAAAAGCGAACCATCCTCCTTCTATCCACCTCCGATTATCACTAACTCTTACTTTTTGTTAAACGCCTGATAACAGACAGATTGCTTGAAGCGTGGCAAATACGTTGGAATAAATTCGCAGAATAGTCGAAATACATAGATTTATTGAGAATGTGCAATATGCAACGAAGAATAAGAAATGGTTTATACCGAGTTATAGAATGATACACCCCCCTGGGGACTTACATCTAGTAAGTACGTGTTTGGCGAACACGCGGCCCCGAGCTGTGTCCGGCATTGCTTCCACTTACTTGTGCTAGGCTCCTTCCTTTCTATTTCCTGATCTCCCTTGGTCACCTCTTGTTCTCTTCGATCCCGACGCTATTAGGGCTAGGGTATCTCTCATTTTCCTCTTTCCTCTTTTTTAAAATGTTTTTAGTAAAGTCTTGAGATATGTTGGGATTTGAGTTTTAAGTTGTAATGCAGGAGGGTTTTTAGTGGGTGTGGCTGAGTCTTTCGGCGAGTAGTCCCACACGCGGGGAGAGTCATGTTGGCTCTCCCTAGTGCGTAACTGCATTTTCCCCACCTGCACAAGTTTTAAGGGCTCTAATGACCTCGCTGTTGACGACATGAGCCCTAAAGCCCCACACACAAAAAAAAAAGAAGAAGAAAGAAGGATGATACAGGTGTTTACAGGACATGGCAACATGAGTGAGTCTTTGGAGAGGTTTAAAATAGTGAGATCATGAGAGATGGTGAAGAGTCAGTTGACCAGGTCAGTTGATGGGATTGTGCGTTGTATGGGGCCGGGAGAAGAAAGTAATTTAAGTCGAACGAAGATAACATTTAATAGATAGTGAAGAGAAATACATTATCTTGGAGGAGTTTGTTAACAGCGTGCGGATTATAAAGGAAGGATTGAAGATGGTTGGGTGACGACGAGGAATTGTTTGGAAACGATTCGAAGACATAAAAACACGAAGAAAAACGCCGTGGAATGTGTCTGACGATGAATAGAGAGATGGTGTTACGTAACATGGAATACGCTGCTACTATGATATACTGCGAGAATAGTTTTAGACTAACATCCACGTGGATGTGCCAAGTTGTTGGTAAATCAACCTTCCAATAATAATAAGCCCCTATCGCTTCCCGTGTAGATAAAAGCTTCATTAGCACTCGACTACACTTCCTTCCCATTTACAAATACTACTATGAAAAAAAAAAACTTTTTAGAAATGGCGCTTTATCTAATAATGCATATTATTTTGTCCAAATATTGTGTATAATAAAGTTACCTCCTTCCGTAAACGTATCCGTCTGCGGACGGAGTCAATAAGAACTTGTTTTTCCGGGACGAAACGTATCTCAGTAAACAGAACTACCAACGTTTCGGCCATCTTGTTGTGTGGCCTCATTCAGGGCAACGTCAGAGTCGTACAGACTTAAGTCGTTGTCGTACTCTGACGTATCCTTCAAGATGGCCGAAACGTCGGTAGTTCTGTCCACAGAGAAGCGGTTTTGTCCCGGGAAAACGTTTTAAAGCAAAAGTTTATATTACTCTGCCTTCTGACCCCCCCCCCAACTACACCTACTACTACACGTCAAAAAAAAAGGAAGAAAACAATAGAATTGGAACTCTTCCCTTCACGTTTCTTTTTAATTTGTTGTGCAATTATTGTGGCCAGGAAGTGCCTGAGAGAAAGAAAAATCCAAAAGTCGATTTTGACCCGAAGGAATGCAGTTACACGAACCTAGATGTCATTCCGAGGAAGACTCCTCCTCCCTCCGAGATCCTTAACTCGAGTCCAAAAAAGAGTACTCTAGTTTTGAAAGGTGCAATTTCTTGTACTACTCATTCCCGACACGTTTTAAAAACTTGTGTTCATAAAATCCGATGAGGTTAAACTAAGAGATAAGCACCGATATATCGTTGATAACAGTGGGGTCTTAAGGACAACATAGATTTCTCGAGCTTTTGAATCTCCGTCACCAGTCCCTCTGCTGAGCGGGCGCTTAGCGCACCAGCGGGTGAAGATGGAATCCTGGGTTCGATCTCTCATTTTCATATTGTGATTTTACCAGAAGATTTAATTGTTGTACTGAATTGACATTTTGATTAATATGTAGGGTGTAGATTAATATATTAGCGTAATTAGTGGTTCTGTGTTTAGTATAAAGATGTCAGTGTATTTGATCAGTTGTTGGATTATCCTATGTATGTTATTTATTTTATTTATTCCAAAATTAGTTTACAAAAACACAAAAAAACCTTAGGAATTAATTGGCTAAAATACATAGAGAATCTACAAGAAGTAACGTAAAAATAATCATGAAATAAAAAAAAAAGAAGTAAAATAGAGAAACGAGGTTTGTGATATTTCTGTTGCCCTGAGGAAGATACGATGTGGCCTCGTTAATGAAAATGTATCACCTAAAGAAGCAAAAGAGTTTATTTTCACATCAGCTGATTACCCGGCGTTGCCTGGGATTTTTCTCGCTCTCTTAATATTATTTTACTCGAGAAAAAAATAAAATCTGTGAATATTTTAAGATCAAAATTACTGGTATTGAAAAACATGCGCAGTGTCGTAATTTTTCTAATTCATAATAATACAAAACTTGACTGTATGTATACACTACAGCATCTCGCGTGAACCGCGTCGGTCCAATTTTCGCCTCCGAGGCGAATGACGCAGCTGCTGCACCATTTCAATAAAATCTAAACTATTCGTCGAAATTTTACAATTTCAAGTCGTTTTTCTTTGTGAAATGGGCAAAAGAAATAATTCATATATTTGATGATGATTGATTTTTTTCTTTCTAAAATTACTCTCTTAAATTGAAGTATTTTAACACTTCTATATTCAATATCAAGTCTAACGTTTTATTCATAATTTTGGTTAATTCTTGTAGATGGACATATGATGTTGCGGAGATTTTTGTAGAATATTGTCGTTCATAGTTTTCACGTATCTCTAACAGTTTAGGCAGCGTAAGCGAACATAACTGACTTTTTGTTTCCATTTTATCGACATTTATAATCGATAATCATTTCTATCTTTTTCTTATCACATGTTTAAAAAAAAATAAAAGTTCGCCTTTGATCCTGCTGGACATCTAAACTATCTCCTTTTGCCAAATTTCATCACGATCGGTTCCTGGTTTAGTCGACGTGAGGTAGCGAACAGACAGAAAGACAGACACACTTTTGCACTTCGTATTTATGGATATAATCATCTTCGCTAGCAGAGTCCAGGCGACGTATCTCTTCTCCGACCACAATCTCGCGCCTTTAAGTGTCTATCCCTTTCTTTTATCTTCAGAGAACAAACTAGTTTTTTCTGATGCTTGCAGCTCCTGATGAGGAAATTGCATGGCGCCCTGGAACTTGCAGATTCCTCGGATCTCTTGATGTGCACATTCGACGCCGTTTTGGTGATGACTGATATGTATCCCACCATCTTCAACAAGTATTTCAGGGTAAGTGTGTAACGAGTGATTTGGACGATTCCCAAATTCGGACCGCCAGGCGAAGTGGCTGACATCTGGTGGCGAGAGACTAAACTAACGTTTTCCGGGCAAGCTGGTCTTAGCGCTTTCTAAAGCTGGTCTTAGCGCTACTCACAGAGCTATTTGGTCTTTCGTTGGCGTTGTTGTTGTTGGCTTGTTGGTGTACGTAACTCAAAATAACGAGCCATTGCTCAGTTCCTGAATGTTTTTTGAATCCGGGCGGGCGCAAGTTCTGGTTGCCCAGAAATCCAAATGTGCGAAATTTGTGGAGAAATGCTTGTAAGGTAAAAAGTGACTGAGAATCACTTGCGAGAATTCGGGGATGTAATATCTCAACCCCTGATCCCTCTGTCATAGGATGGAGGGGTTTCGTCAAAGATCTGGAATACGTCCAAGAATACGTTTCGAGTTTGTGTTGGAGTCGTCTTCAGGTGTAACAGATTTTAACAAGAAACATAGCAGTGTGATATTAAATACGAATATAAACGCAAAAAATGTTTACAAAAACCGCAGAAACTACACAAACATGTCATAATATTGTATTGTAAATAGTTTTTCTGTATCTGTGCGCAAGTTCAAACTCCCGTGTGAATTTGTTGTAGAATACATCCAAGAAAGTTAAAATCGCTGTTGTACTCTCCCTCTCTCTCTCTCTCGAGATAACTTTTCCCCTCAATATACTTCGTACGCTGGAGACGACGACAGATGGCGGCTGAAGGAGGACTCTTGTGTCTAAGAGACCAGATTTTGTATCTCGGTGTTCGTTCGACTGCGCACTCACCTAGCGGCAGAGCGAAAAGCTTTTAGTACATTAGCCGAGACTCCTCTACCTCAATGTCAGAAACACAACGCCCTAATATGTCTTAGAGAGAATGTTTGAGGTATGAGGTATCATGATTTACGAGCGAAATGGGAATAAATAGAAAATTCATATTTTAATTACATCTGTGGAACTTGTATTGAATTATCAAATTAAACCACCTTATTTGTACAGACACACAGTTTATTTTCTGCATTACGCATTTTCTCTGCAACGTTCTCATTCCCGTCTGCGGTAGAAGAATTATCGGAGTAGTTGCCTCATCAGTGATTTTGTCTGACGAAGGGCCACTGGGGATCGAAGCATTGGAAAGAATGCGTAATTGAAAATAAATAGTTCTGTAAAAATAAGGCCCTGTCTCAAACTATTCGTCCAAGTTCTGCAATTTAAAAACAGTTTTATCTGTCCTAAACGGACTAAACAAAGAACCCATTTAATGTGATGAGCATTTATATTTTCCTACTTCAATTACTCAATTCGATTCAAATATTTTTACATTATTTTTTTATTCCACTATTTTTGTTAACCTTTGTAGATAGACGTATGCTGTTGCGAACTTTCTTGTAGAACTCTTTAAGACGGACAATATTCCTTGTCATTGTTGTCACCTATCTCTATGCGTTTAGGCAGGGTAAGCGAATATTGTCTCGGAAGATCGATTTTTCCCCCGACCTGATCGTCTGTTGTCGTCATTGCCTACGGCTCATCATCCTAAGGTAACGAACTGTATATACTACCAACCTATGAATTAAAAACAAAGAATCACGTAAATCGGATGAGTGGTTCAAAAGTTTCAAGCACAAATGTACTGAAAGTCATGTTACTTTGCCCCGAGAAAATTCAACTTAAGAATAAGAAAACATGAACGGAAACCATACACTGCGTTTATTAGTTTCTTGTATATTAGTCGCAGTAAGTTACTTTGTTGTCCTGAACGTGGTCTTACGCAGTGGGTATAGCCAACATTTTTAATTACCATCGTCCATAAGAGTAAAGATATTTGTACCTCGTGTTATGTTGGCGGGACATTCGAATTCCAGAAAACTTACATCTATCGCCAATCTGGACCATCAATTTAATGCAATTGCTCTTGTGGCGCTATTCTTCCCTTCTGTATCGAGCGAAGTGTGGAACGAATATTGTCTTGTGCCTTAGTTAGTTGTGTTATCAAATTGTATTGTAGTAAAAAGTCGCTTTTGTGGCTACTATAAATATTTATTCGGATATAACTTAAATTCGTAGATGTTGACAATTCGTATTAGGCAGCCATATTGCATAAGACTCGTGACTATGAGTATCCCCTTGGTCGCAGGACACCGTCGACATCCTGGTGGGGTGGCACATCGACAGCTCATTGGATCGGCGTGTCATCCAATACGTGTCCAGCAGCCTCCAAAGCCTGGGACCCTATTGGGTGTCCGATATGCAGTTCTCCCTCACGCTCATTGGGCAGTTTCTGGAGGACATGGAGTCGTACGGCCAAGACATCAACCATTCGTGCAAGGCGTTCAGCGCGACGCCTAAGAGCGCTCACAGTGTGCCCTTCTCTCCGGACCAATGCGTCACCAAGATGACTGCGCTGATCAAGTAGGTTTCTCTTTCTAAACTATCCTCATTGGGTTCCATTGTAGTATTTGTAGTGAATGGGAAGGAAATGTAGCTCAGTGCTATTGAAGCTTAATCTTCATGGAGCGGTAGGAGGTGGGTGGTAGGGGGCTATTGTTAGTAGGTGGGTCAATTACCAACAACTTGGTCCACGTGGAGGGGTTAGTAGAAGTAGTTAGTAATAGTTAAAGTTATTGACACTAGGAGCTGGATAGAGGAAGGAAGGTTTGCTTTTCAGTAGTTACAGCTATGTGAACTGGGACATTCATGTGAAAAGCTACAATTTTTTTCTCTTAGCATGCAAGTTAGCCGTGAGCATTCAACGCTTTCTGTATCTTGCTCAAAGTAGTCGGAACCTATGTGACGTCATATCGTGACGTCGTTATTTTTATTGTTTGCGATTTCGATAATGTTGGGTTTCAACGCTGTTAAAAAGCCTGATTCCGCACTGTTTAATGGTAATCTGAAATTATTATGTAGATTTGTACAAAAGGCACATTCTCTCTGTGCGGTAGATTAGAGTTCTTTAATATTTCTTTAACATTTCGTTATTATTTCTTTGGTCAATGTATCAGATTTAAACATTATCAATATTTAATGTTGAATGTTTTCGCTTCTTTTGAAACGAACCCAAAGTTTATAACTCTTATAGTTTTCAGGATCATAGGTATTAAACATTCGAACAAAATGTTACTTTCTCATCTTGTTCACTCTTTTGTATCCTTTATTTTTCTTCTTCTTTCGTGTCTCATCTCTATGACGTCACTACTTGGGCCGCGGAGACGGACCCGTATGAGCGTGCAATACCTTACTCAAGCATATAACCATATATGTAACTTTAAGAAACGTTATGTATTCTGTTTATATTAACTCTTATTTATGAATTAAAAATTCTGAACTATTAATTATATCGTATAAATTCCGAAAAATGGTCTTAAGTGTACCATAGCCACCAGTTGAATACTCAATAACAATGGCTGTCAGTCAGTAACAATTTTACTGGATTTCTTTTCAGTTTTTATAGAATAACTTTCTTTTGTAGTCACGTGAGGCGTAAGCATTTTTAACTATATTCTTCATTCAACTTTGAAAAGATTTTTTTATGCCGATTTTATTATAAACTACTTACGAATTTATTTATTAACTGTCTCTGTGGAATCCTTTACGACTTCAAGTAAAGAAATACAGTGGAAACTGTTTAACTGGAACTTCAAGGGAAAGATTATAAATTTCGAGTTAACGAGTTTTCGAGTTATAGAGGATTTCGAGATGAGGAGTTTTTAGCATTATCAATTTCAACTTATACGGGTGTATGTTATTCAAGTTATTAGAATTAAAAAAAACGACTCATTGAGATTCATTTTACTACATTTGTGTTGTACATAATTACAAGCATAAAGATCATTATAAGGTAAAGGAACAACTTGAAAATATACACATATTAAAAGAAATCTGTAATTTTTCTTTTGAGTCAAGGAATTATCACAATTGACAATTCACATGTATTTTCGATTGCAAACAAGGCACTAAATATATCTTCCTCGATATCACTATATCTTTCAATGAAAGTACGAAATTTTTTCTTGGAATTGGTTATTGACAACGAAAGTATTGCTTGGAGTTAAAAGAGTCTTGCGAAAAGTATTTCCATTTACAGAGGCCGCAAAGTTTCCATATTGCTTTTTCGAGTTATAGAGTCCGCTAGATTTGTACTTCGAGTTAAAGAGCTGATATATATCAAAATTCGAGTTGTAGGGACTTTTCTTTTACTTCAACGGAAGGGAATGGCTAATTTCTTCGTCGTTTCGAGTCAAAGAGGCTCCACTGTAATTTTTTTGGTGGGATTTTAGGGGTCATGTCGACATCAAAGGTCATTGGAGCCCGAAAAACTTGTACAGGTAGGGAAAATGCAGTTACGCACTAGGGAGAGCCAACATGACTCAACCCAAGCCACTAAAAACCCTCCTGATCTACAACACACCAAAACATATCTCACAAAATACATCAAATGGAGGGGGGGCTAAAATGAAGGGGGTACATAACATGAGGGGGGACAAAAATGAGGGGTAGGACAAAAAATGAGGGGTAGGACAAAAAATGAGAAGAATGAGGAAAATGAAAGATACCCTAGCCTTAATAGCGTCGGGATCGAAAAGAACAAGAGGTGACCAAGGAAGGTCAGGAAAGAGAAAGGAAGGAGCATGGCACAAGTAAGTGGAAGCAATGCCAGACTCAGCTCGGGGCCCTGTGTTTGCCAAACACGTACTTACTAGATGTAAGCCCCCTGGGGAGTCCTCTGTAATTAAACTCGCGAAGACTAAATTGTATTTGTAGACGAGTCGATAAATAGGAGTGTATTCTTTTTCATTTGAACAAAATCAGTTCATATTAACTCTCCCTTAGTTTTTGTCTACGTTTTCTGTGTGCTTTTGTAAATGTTGCAGGGTGCTCAACACAGTGCTGAAGTCGCTGGGCGCTCACTTGAGTCCGACACTAGCGCCCGGCGTGACGTGGAACTATCTGTCGAGCGCTTGTTCCAAACTGCTGAACAGCGTCCTCTGCGCTTTGAAGTTCCTCGCGCGAAGCGAGTTGGTCATTTACGGTAAAATAGTTTTGTTTTAACAATTATTTTGTATGTTTAAACTTTATACATAGCATTGGGAAATTAGAAAGACAAGAGTTCCTAACACTCTAGACATAAAAATACATTATCACCAAATAAATAAAGTGGAAAACTGTAAATATGTGTGAATTATATTTGATTATAACATGAAATGGGATAAACATATAGAGAGTGTTATAAATAAAACTAAATATATTATTTTCATATTTTGAAAAAAGGCAAAAAGTATGCAAACTGAAACTCTATTATTACTATGTTGTGGTTTTCTAGCATACTCAACTATGTCATAATTGCCGGGCGTGGAGCATAGAAAAATAATTCAAATGTATTACAAAGACTATGAAACATTATTAAAAATAGTACATAAAACACTTTTGATAGATGTAATTATCCCCTAAATCTAGATCAATCAATTGTGCTTTTTGAGTCACTGTGTCGTTGTTGTCATCACAAAGAAAAGAGAAGAGTTTTTCCTTTTAATAAAAGAAACAAGAAGTAAAGGAAAGGAGACTAATTCCCATATTTTTGTTAAAACTGTAAGAGTATTAAAAACGGTTACTTGATAGCTGTTAGATTATTTAATTCATTGCCCAATAACCTAAAAATTTTAACTTATAAGAGATTAATTATAAAGAAGAAATTAAAGCAATGGATTAGGACCAATGTTTAGATATTTGTGTGAATTATTTGTGTGTTTTTGTTTCTAGTTTAAATTTGTATAATTGCTAAAACATCGCTCTTGTCTGTTTAAACTAGCTATAAGTCTTCAGTGATACAATTATTACATGGGTATATACTATAGGATTGCTGTTAGTGTGTTTTTCTTTTTAGTATGTAAGTTTTTTGTACCAGATCTGCATGCAGGTCTGTCCCGAATACAGTCTCCCCTAAATATACCCCCCTTATTTTAGAGGGCAAAATTTAGAAGAAGAATATGAAGTTGAGTAAAATCAATTTTCTAAAAAGTCTTTCTGAAGGGAAATTCTCTTTCAAAATTCCACGTGAAATGGTTGGCTCTGGTTTTAAGTATAATCAAAAGCACTTTAAAGGCCAACTGATGCAGTTCAACTTCTCCTCTTGACGTCGCCACATCCACTCGGACTTCGAATTCTCGTGCCTTCGCCGCGTTATTTCCGTGTGTCTGAGCGTAATTTAGAAGTCGCGGTTTGATGTTGGCGTCGAAGCATCTTTGATCGCACAGTGACTGACGGCAGTCGGTCCTTCGTTCCCAGACGACGTGGACTTAGTTCGGTATTCTTCGTGTTACGTTACGTATACGGGTTGTGTTCGCCTAACTCGTTATCACCCACGAAACTTTGAATCAGCAGTTTCCCCGTCCTAAACTCCTAATATAGTTCCCCCCCCCCCAGGATTTCAAGGCGATTTTTTCGACTATATTTGGGTATCTGTAGGACTTTACTTTGTAAAATTTTTAGGTTTAATAAATAATTAAAAATTGTCCGACGCTTATTAGTGCTCTCTCTTCTTTCCCAGGTAATGAAAACGCGAGTCTCTTCTTGTGCCGCCTGAAGAGCAAAGCTGCTCCTATTACGAAGGAGTTGTGTTCCTTGATCTACGAAGAGCTTCGCAAAGTCAATGAACTCAGTCAACCTGCTGTGGTGTCGCTGTTAGCTTTTATTTCCAAGGTGAGGAGAATCAGACTGGGCCTCGGTTTTTCTCCGGTTTTCCTTCGGACAGAGGCGGATTTTTTTATACAGAGTCGCCTGACTCTTGACAACTATCGGATTTTTTTTTTGTAGACGCCTGACTTCTAATAGCTGTGGAGAGTACAACAAAAAACCACAGAAAAGTACAACAACCACCGTTGGATTTGTCATTTTGTTTTGCACACGTACAAGTGAAAAAGTTTGTTTTTACGAATGAATATTAATTTTTTAAAACTGAAATGTTTCAAAAAACGTTATATTTTTACGTCTTTTTCCGATACGTCGAATTTTTTTTTTATATAATAAACCAAGTGTGACAAAAATTATTCTCACTCATCGATAAATTAGTGTTGTTTTTGTAACAAAATTTATTAATTTCAATCTTCTACTTGCAAAATATATTATATTTTTTTATCGAAAGCACTGCTAAAAACGACCAGACACAATATTAAGGAATAAAATGTATACCAGAAGAATGCCATGATCACATTACAATTAAATGCGAACGTTTATAACTATTTATGGAACCTGTTATATAGCTATTCCAGTCAATGGAGCGATACGCGCGGCAACAATGCGCGTGACTGAAATCCATCGCTGGTCGGTAATTGAAAACAAGGTTTTATTTATCACTCGCTGGAGGTTACACAAATAGTTATAAACGTTCGCATTTAATTGTAATGTGATCATGGCATTCTTCTGGTATACATTTTATTCCTTAATATTGTGTCTGGTCGTTTTTAGCAGTGCTTTCGATAAAAAAATATAATATATTTTGCAAGTAGANAAAATGTGACGGTAGGGGCTTTATAATGTACTGTAATAATAAATCTGGAATTTGGTGATTTTTAATAGTACGATGTATAAACAAAGCCATAAAAACACTGATTGTTTAAAACTCCATGATTTGGTTTGCAACTTGGAGATTACGGAAGGGAGCCATCCGCTTCAACTGCGAACTCAGTTCACGGAACCAATGCTGGAAGAAAAACAATATTATTTTCTTTGTCTGCTGGAGAATGTACCCGACTCTGATCACACGAAATTCCAACTTCTTGAAAGAAATTTATAAAATCTGGAGTGTGCCCCTCTTAACTTTCCAAGAAAACAAAAATTCGTTTCTCTTGACACCGTACGTTATGAAATTAGATATATTTAAAAAAATCAATCGATTACAAAATATTTATCATCACTATATATAGTATACACTCCAGAACATAATATCTGCATAGATAAGTACATATTATATGAATTATTTTCCACCCTAAAGTGTTTGTAATTGCATTATAGGCTAATGACTCCCTTTTTGCGTAATAAATTTTCGCTGTATATGTGCGACGTACTGGAATGCGGATTAGCAATCTGTGCGCAGAGTTCACCAGACCAATCGAAATGCTTCTAGGCATATTTTCAATTTTTTTAATATTAAGAAAACGGAAGTTAACCACGGTGTGTAAATGAAATGGGAATGAGCTTATGTCTAGAAATAGGCTTCTTCTATTGCCCCAACGCATTCAAAGTCAAAGCTCAAGTTTACTTTCGGCGCATCAATTTGTTCGTGAGTTATCAGGGGAACAAAATTCTTAACGTACACACATGTACGACGTTGGACATCATAGCCCCCCCAATTTCAAAATAGACTCTTCTCCTGGAGCGAATTCGAAAAGATCCGAAGATACATCAATGTTTTTCTCGACCGTTTACAATCCTTTCCTTCCGCACTCTCTTTAATTGTAAAGTGAAAAATGAAGAGGGGAAAATACTTGTTTAAAACTGGGTACCAAAAGTGTGTTTCATAATTTTTGTTAACCTGTCCTTATCGTCTTCGACATTAATCTCACGATGTAATGAAAACTTCATTCTCTCTCTCTGTGTTCAGGTCATTCAAGAAGTGAGTGCCAACCTTCCAGTGGAACTGGTTCAACACATCTTGGGATCTAAGTCAGCGCTCTTAGCATTGAGGTTCTCTACCTCCTTAGCTGTTCAAAATGGCGTCCTCAACGTGTACCACAGTCTGCTCAATTTAAAGAACATCCCGATCCTGCAGGAAGCGTACAGGTAGCGCTTCATTGGACGATTCGTCTCCATTCGTATACAGTTTCAATTCGATCCATTTTATTTACAATACGTACATTATAAATTACACGTAACGAAGCTGCTTTGGCCTCTTCGCCTCCTTAAGCCCTTTACATGCGCCGGTATTCACTCTCGATGAATTCTTCAGTTGCGTCTACATTTTTCATTGAAATATTGATATCTTTATTTCCTGCTTTCGTAATATTAAATTTAGTTATGCGGGGATAGTAAATTAATTATTATTATTAAATTACGAACTTTTGACGTACTGTAATAGTTTCTTAAATCTGAAATATGTGCAACTGACTAATTCATTGATCACCGTTGAGAACCACGGAAAACCAACGGTCACGTCACAAAGATTGTACATGGAAAATATATTTACAAGAGGCAACATTTACATAAGACAAGGGTCTAAAAGAATTATTACAAAATTAGTATTTACAAATAGAGTCTATAAGAAAAAGTATTTACAAAATAGTCTTTCTTCATTCGTAAGTAGAAAGAAGTTTCGTTACCTGTAACACTGAAAGAAAAGAAACCCGGCAGTATCACGTTGCTTTCTTATACAGTAGTACCATCATGATCTCAACAAATTTAATTCCCTGCGAAGAGTGGGATTCTCATCGCTCCTCAACATTCAGACTACTCAGCCAGTAATAAAATGAGTTCGCGGTCCATCCTGGGATCAAAGCGACCATATATATATATATATATATATATATATATATATACTGGTCACATCTCCTCCTCACGCGAACCCCATGGCCACTCCTTAGTGCCCGTTGTGAGGCAGTTTGACTTGACTCGGAACAAAGCGTATTTTCATGACAGGAACAATAGGGTCATTGTGGGTGACGCAAGCATCCGAGTATACTTTTATCATCAGAACGTGGAACTATGCTCCATTATATCCATACGTAACTCGTAAATGTGTCTGTCTGCTACTTGATCGCGACTAAACCACTGAAATTTAAACAAGGAGATGGTTCAGATGTCCAGAAAATGAACATACGCTAACACTTAGGTTTTAAATGTGTGATAATAAAGATTGAAATGGTTTTTGACAATAAATGTCGATGAAATTGGGAAAAAAAGAGAATTATAGTTGCTTTCGCTGCCTAAACGGTTATAGAGAGGTGATAACTATGAATCGCAATATTGTTCGTCTGAAAGAATTCTACAAAGAAAGTCCGAGACAGCATATGTCGATCTACAAAAATTAATCTAAATATCGATAAAAGTTATTAAAACTAGAAACGTTAAAATACTTTAATTTAAGAAGGAAAAATCAACCATCATCAAATTTAATGAATTATTTGTTTTGTGTATTTAACAAAGATAAAAAAAAACATCTTTAAATCGTAACATTTCGTCGAAGAGTTTAGATTTTACGAGAATATTAATGAAATGGTGCAGAGCCACGTCGTGCGTAGGAAGCGGAGTTGTCACGTTTTGTATTATCGTGTATATTTATAAAATTAGGATTTTGTAAGTGTGTTTTTAAGAACCAGTAAGTAAAAGTATTATTTATCTTAGTATATAGAAAGATTTAATTTTTTTCCCCTGAGTAATAGTAGATTTGCCTAAGAAGATGCCGGGGCAACGTCAGATAACCTGTTAGTATTTATATATTTACATTACATTACACATTTGTACATATTTATATAATTATAACACATCAATAAGAATAAAATTGAATTGAATTTTATATTAATGAAGTTCATTTTTCAGATACATTCTGGGAGACTTGGAAAGAGCGTACAGAACCATAATTCCAACAATCGAAGAGATCTGTCCCCACAATCCGATGGAGGAGGAAGAAGCGAAATATGAGTATCACGACGTGGAATCCGTCGTCATGTTCCACATCAAATCTCTAGCTGATTTAGGTGCGCGCTTCCGTTGGTCAACATCATGTTTCTTTAGTTTGTGACCTTCGTTCAGACACGGGAACACGGATTTCTTTAAACTTAAATCCATCGCCAACATCTGACATCGATTCAGCGCACTTTTGCTCTCGGGACACTTTTCTGTTGTTGTGGGACGAATATCTCTCTGCGGCTTAATTTGTTGCGTCATCAAATTGTATTTCTTTACACAAAATAGTCGCATCTGGGAGTACCATTAATATTTACTCGGACATTACTTAATATGT
>NNCF01143841.1:50542-74713 GCA_002313205.1 Laupala kohalensis
CTCTCTCTCTCCCCAGACTCACTTTGATGTTACCTATTTTCGGGGACCTGAGCTCAGGCGCGTGCCTCGTTCTCTGAGAAATGCATTTCATGTTGAACTCTCAATTGCAGCGAACTCTGGCAGTTCCATCGTCGCCATGTGGGCGCTGCGGCCGAATATTCTGGAACTTTTTGCTTCGAAGCTGATGCCTTATCACGAGAATCTGCTCATGTACAGCCCTACTCTCCAATATTGCATGCTCTATGTGCTGTACAGCCACTGTACCAGGCAAGTCTTCTTTAGTTTATATAATTTTACGCAATATCGCAGCTTAGTCTAGTAATGCGTCCCGACTTTTTGATCAGAAATTTTTAGCCAAATTGCTGAATGTCAAAATAGGAAGCTTCGATAATCACGTCAGAATGTGGGTGAAGTCAAAAGTGGGCAGTGAGGGACACTTGAACCCCCCTCCTTCGAATACTCAGAAACCAAAATGAAAGAAAAAGAGTTGACATCTCTAATTAAAATAGTCATAGAGTGGCCACCTGTTAACGCCAAACTGCCATTCATTTTATATGCCTTTTGGCTATGACAGATGGCCACCACAATGGTCATCTTTACTAGAGACGCATGTTTTTGAAATTTTACTGCCGTAAATCTCGCATGTGGTCTGTAAATTCACACGCGATTGTAACATGAATAGCTTTATTTAGGGATAACTCAATGAAAGTAGAATTTAAGAGCCGACATGACAGCTCGTTCAACATTTTGTCATATCACCGTCTGCGCTGCAACGCTCCCAGACTCTGACTGAACGAACTCTAGAATCTTTGATAGGAGTTTGTGGCACGTTTCAACACACTTGCTGAGATAAAGCGGTTTATCTAGTGTATTATGGGAAATAAAAATAATAACTTTAATTCAGAGTGTGCAAATGCTATGTTCTGGGTGATACTTTGTCTGTTAATGGCGCAATTACTGAAATTTTGAAGAACGTTTCCTTTGTAGGAAAAATGTGAAATTTACTTCCCGTTATCATTCAGGAAGATCTTTTAGCAAAAGGTCAACAATACCTTGGACGCCCTTTGCCGAAACCCCCCCTCTCTGTCGATCTCTCCTGTCCTTTTCTAGTTCTAATGTATCACACTCGATTTACGCGTCAAGACGCCTTCCACATTGAACTGAACTGCGCGCGAGAGAGGAGAGGAGAGGAACGCGAAGAGAAATATGTAATGCGGAATTTCTCACAACTCCAGATAAAACGTTACGCGCTCGTCGTCGTAGCACTCGACCGCGTGAACGCGTATTACGACGCAATGAGATCGCGCTCACCCGGCTTCTTTTTCCCCTTGTAGAGTCCTTTTGTATGCAACATAAGTGTTTAGCTGTGAGAAATTGTGCTTAGCGAATTTGAGCTGTATGTGAAATAACGCGTTCTGCTATAGACCTTTGACCTCAATTCGTGAGAAAAAGCGTCTGAGGATGAAGTATAATGCGATATTTATCACATTCTTTTCGGAAAATTCTACGTCCAGTTTTTCATAGTGGTATAAATTAGCTGTAGTTGGTCACATGATAGTAACGTGTCTCCCTCCACCAATAAGAAGCGATGACCTCTGGTGGCGAAGGGAGAGGATTTGTGCGTAGTAAATGTGGAGGCGTTAAGATAAATTTCGTGGCCTCTAGCTGTCGACGCGGCTGACGATTCTATTTGAGTGATCTCCGACGTGTCTCGCGATTCTCTCTTTATATAGAGGACTGTATCTATATTTTTGGTAGTAATTGGAAATGGAAAATGTAGCGTACTATTGAAGCTTATCTACATGAGGCTAAAGCAGGTGGATAGGGGTAACGGAGGCTATTGTCGGCTGGGTTTGACGACGACATTGGCCCACGTGTAGGTGTAAGTAGGAGTAGCCAAGTAATAATGAGAGTTTGTGATACTAGGAGTTGGTAGTCACAGCTATATCAAGTGAAAAGCTACGATTTCTTTTTCTCTGGACGGGGTTCGATTCTTGAGCGCGCCAACCCCTTAGTGAGAGTGTGTTTGTGTTTAGATACAAGCACTTCGTGTCGAGCAGTTCCCTGGCGAAGGCGACGGGCGTCGGCAGCGACGCCGAAGGAGGCGGCTCCCGCTTGCACGCGTCCCCGACCAGCGGACACCTCTCCGTCGTGTTGCTTCTGTTGCAACGAGCGCTCGCGCTGCAGGTGAGATTCTCTTCTAACATACACACGGGAGGCCCTTGGTAGCTGCGCAGTAGCATTCTTCTTGTCAAATTTAGTCGTGATCAGGTACACTTTAGTATGTATATATTAGTACGGATGGATTACAAATAAGTTCCTATTTGAACGAAAATGAGTAACAGTGTTTTTGCCAACTGACTGTATGCTTTCTTCCAAGCTGTCTTCGGAGCAAACCCAAATGTTGATCCTCGGTTGGGTTGGAGAAGTGTTCGCTCTGGCGGATTTATATTTCAATGTCTTACAAAGAGCAGAGGAATTCCGAAGCCTCTTGAAAGCCTTGTTGTCTTGCGGTTCGTCTCGGAAGGAATCTGTGGTTTGGGCGGTGCTGAAGAACCTCGAACTGTTGCTCACGTCTAAAACTATTTGGCAGGTATGTGCGAATCATCAAGTGCGAATCTATCATGAAACAGATACATAAAAGTAAGTGCAGTAGGTATTGAATGTGAATCAAATGTGCTCTCGTGATACCGATAAGTTTACTGCAAGTTTTCCAATGTCCCCATGTTAGAATACAACTACATTCCGAGAACAGAGCACAATATTGAACACCAATAATTATTATATTGAAGTAAATAATTAACGAGCATTTTTAGCATACAATAATTTATTTTTTAGAATTCAGAGGAAAAACAACATCACTAAGTAAAAAACGAGAACAATGCAAAAATATTTTTATAAATCTAACGACATTTCGGTTCCCATTTGGCTCCATTCATCATCATCATCATCATCGAGAGAGAAATACATTTGCTCGAGTGAAAGCTCAAGTCAAATTGAAATGGATCAACGGTAAACAAATTATTGTCTTCTAAAAAATGGTCGTTGATTATGCTTCACATATACAGACGAAGATGGACTGTTCATAATTATTATATTATTAACGTCATTTATCTATTTTAGATTTAAAATGTATGTATTTATTCTACGACCCTTTTCTTTCATTGGGATAGAAATTCTACAGAAAATGGACGTGAGATACATTAACGCTGAAAAACTGTTATATTAATATTTGTTTATAATTACATATCAGTGGTTGTTATTGACCCCATGATGTCCAAAATAAAAAATAATGAGAAATTATGTGTGATTCAACTTACAAATCTTGTATCCTTGTACCAACTACTCTGGAAGGGAGAGAAGTGACGATATTGCGGGGGGAGCGAGGGAATAGTGAGGTTCTGGGAATCGATCCTAAGGTTGCCTGCACTGCTCACTAGGTCGCTAACCATGACGCACACTCGTCCACCATACACAACGCAGGTTCGCGGTGAATATTGTGCAGTTTCGGGTGACGAACGGATTTGTGACTTGCGGTTAGTGGCCATGTGAGTATTGGTAAGGGTTCCGGGTTCGATTCCTGGCTAGATACAATTTCGACCCAGCTTAAGTTAAAGTTATTAAATAAGGAAGCTCCATTTTTATTAATATTTTAATTTTATTTTCGTTTGACTGTCTGACATTTTAATCTTCCTTATTCCAGCAATGGTTTTTATCTGAAGTTCTAGATTTATGCTTAACTCACATAAACTCTTCGTATGAGACAATAAGCTGCAAAGCGTGTTTCTTGCTCACTTTGCTCCCGTGCTACGTCACAGTGAAGAAAGTTCAAGACATTGAAGGAATCAAGGTGTTTATTAAAGTTACTCGTCCACCGATGCAGATCATATACACATTTATATACACTTATATTCCTAAAGTTGTATATAATATTCTCATTGTTGTAGAAGACCAACTCTGTATGCAGCGCTTCCTTGCAATCTGTGCGAGATGTGCAGAAACATTACATCTCCAAGATCACTTACGTCGGAATGCAAGGGATTCATTTTAAAAGATTCATCTCGTACTTGTTGTATGGATATCAAAATCAGTAAGTGTAGGACATTCGTTTAAGCATTATTTTTGAGTACGTAATTTCATTTCTGTTTCGGCAATAACGAGTGTTAATAAGGTTCAGTTCTATGTGAGTTTATTTACTAGACACATCGTGAATTTTTTGGGGGAACAGCGTCCAGATAGAATCCAGATAGCTATATCCGAGTATTACAACTGCGGTTGTTAACCGCAGAGGGTGAACTTTTCAAACGCCACAGCTATTTAAACTGAGGCTAGGAAATGAAAAGCTACAAATTTTTCTTGTCCCCATCAGGGAATTGATCCCGAGATGACTTGGTGACGAGCGAGCACGCTGACACCGTAGACACGGAGGGGCTTATTATTATTATTATTATTATTATTATTATTATTATTGAAGCTTTAGAGGTCGTCAACATCAAGGTCATTTTCCCTTTGTAGTGGACGTTTATCTAGTTGTTTTCTTTCCCATTCCACCAAAGAAATGTAGGATGCCAGAGGTGAAACTAGGAACGACAGATCGGAAGGGTTCAAGAGTCGTATTGACAGAGCGGGAACGACATATACGAGACCGGGAAAGAGGATACGTGTGTTTGGAACTAGAGTTCTATGAAAGAGAGAAGTAGAGAAGTGACGATTGGAACGAAATCTCTGTCTTCTGGAGAGCTTCCTATCTCAATGCTCTATCCGCGTTCGCCTCGATACTTATTTATCATCGAATCATTCTTTGGAAAACGGTGTCCCACAGGGCTCAATCTTGAGAATCACTCTTTTTGCCATAGCCATAAATAGCATTGCGTCAGTGGTTGGAGAACCGGTACATGCGCCTCTCTTCGTTGCCGACTTCGCCATCTATCCCCACGGAGGTACGTGTATCTACGTTTGTAATGATATTTTATCTTCTCCACTGACAGGCTACGAGAACTTCTGCGTAGATAGTGTGTTCGAAATTTCTGCAGTTAAACTGACCGACACCGGTATTGTTGTTTTGTGTATTTATAGACCTCCTCAATCAGATCTTGACATATTTTTTCGGAACTTCGAAAATGTTTTAGAACATATCGCACATAAATCTACTAAATCTATCGTTATATGTGGTGATTTCAATATCGATTTCTTGAGTACATCCGACTCTGCACATTCACCAGTTAATCGATTCAAGAATCTTATCGACTCCTTCAACCTTATTACTACGATAAATGACCCCACTCGCCTCTCCGGCTCATCTCAAACATTGCTAGATCAAATTATAGTCAACAATGGAATCTCGTATCTCTCTGAAGTGTTTATCGCCGGATACAGTGATCACCTTGCTCAAGTATTGACTATTAATAATACACTAAAACCGCTTAAAATCCTTTACAAATTTACAAGAGAGTTTAATGACATAAATAAATCCATATTCGTAAATTATTTGCGTGAAGAAACATGGAAAGATGTTTACAATTGCCAAAACACCGACGACAAATTCAATGTATTTATCTCAACATTCCTAAAACATTACAACTCTAGTTTTCCCATAAAACGCAAGTTAATTAACACAAAAAAATACAATAGATGGATCACCCTAGGGATAAGAATTTCTTCAAAAAACAAACGCCGTTTATATTATCTTTCAAAACGCTATAACCAGCCACCCGAATTCCATAATTATTTTCGTAAATATAAGACTATTCTCCGAAAAGTAGTCTATGCAGCTAAAGTTATGGAAAACGACAGGCATATACTAAAATCGAACAACCGGATGAAAGCCATGTGGAATATTGTTAACAATTACACGTCAACTTCTGAAAATCGCGAAGAAAATGTTTCTTTACTAAACGATGGCAAGATCGTGTCAAATCCTCAGGACATCGCAAGTTTGTTTAATTCTCACTTCTCAGAAGTTGGTAAAATAACGAACTCAATATATCCAAATCAATGTCCTCCAATTATTACCACCCACATACCCAATTCTATGTTCACTTCCGAAACTAACGCCAGTGAAGTCATGGGAATCATCAGCTCCTTAAAAAACAAATTTTCACGAGGCATAGATGATATACCTGAGTTTATTGTTAAATCTTCGTCCCACGCTATATTAAATCCACTCGTAAATATTTTTAATAGTTCTTTATCGGAAGGGGTGTTTCCCAACATATTTAAGAGAGCTAAAGTGAAACCTTTACACAAGAAAGGAAACAAACTTAATATTGGAAATTACCGACCAATATCTCTACTACCCACTTTCTCAAAAATCCTAGAAAAATTGTTCTATAAGCGTCTTCTAGATTTTTTATCAAAATATAACATTCTCTCTGACGATCAACACGGTTTTAGGAAATCCTTTTCCACTACAAGCGCCATATTTTCCTTCTTAAACGATGTTACCACATCTCTAGACCGTGGAGAAAATCCTCAGGGTGTTTTTCTTGACTTATCCAAAGCATTCGATGTCATCGATCACGGAATTCTCCTTTCCAAATTGCATTCTTTAGGCATTCGTGGACTTCCACATCAATGGCTAACTTCTTATTTAAAAGATAGATATCAACAGGTAGAAATATCCTATACTAAAAATAAAATACTTCAGCATTGTCTTTCAGAAACAAAGCCACTTACTTGCGGAGTACCCCAAGGTTCAATTCTCGGCCCTATACTGTTTTTATTGTATGTGAACGACATGTCATCATCCACATCAGATTGCAAAATGGTTCTTTTTGCTGATGACACTAATTTACTATGTAAACACGTCAATGCTCAAAAAGTTTTGTCTAACCTTGAGGCGCTGAAGTACATTCAGCTATCTTCAATACGACGTGTGGTTCTCTGCAGTGACTCTATTAGTTCTCTGTGGTCAGTGTCTTCACTGTACACTTCTGACACCCTTACGCTGACTATTCGGAATCTAATAAAACATCTAGTATTTTGAAATAGTTCTTTGTTGGATCCCTGGACACGTGGGTATTATGGGTAATGAAGAAGCTGATGAGGCAGCGGAGTGAGGAACACAGGGCAGTCCTTGACCTTCCATCTGTTTCTACTTCAGATTCAAAGATAAGATCGTCTCTCCTTAGGACATGGCAAGCCGAATGGCAAACTTGCACCTTCAAGCTGAGGAAGGTAAAAGACTCCGTTAAGACCTGGGCGTCATCATCCCGTGCGAACAGACGTGAAGAAGTGATCCTTACTCGTCTTCGTATTGGCTACTGCTACCTTACCCATGGTCATCTCTTACGCGGTGAACCTCCCTCCCTCCATCTGTGAAACTTGCAACACAACACTTACCGTGGAACGCGTCTGGAGTGCCTCAATATAGTATCAGCCGACGGTGACACGATCTACCGAACAGTTTGAACGTTATGCTTGGACATAATAAACCGATTTGGATATGTCTGTTTAGATTCGTTTAGGAATGTGGCGTCTGGAACAGTATCTGATCTTTCTTCATATATCTATACTCAAATCCATATATGAAACGGGGCTCCTCCCAGAAGTTCTCGGGAGGGTTTGGATTTAAATCTTTTTTTATTTTCCTTTTCCTTGAATTTTCATTTTTCCTCTCTCTAAATTTACTTCTTTCTTTGTTTTCGGTTTTTATAACGTTTTTTGGGATCTATTGTTTGTCTTCTTCTTTATGTTTGAATATATTGTAATTCGGAGGGTTTTCTGGTGGGTACGGTTGAGTCATTCGGCGAGTCCCACACGCGGGGAGAGTCATGTTGACTCTCCTTAGTGCGTAACTGTATTTTCCCTATCTGTACAAGTTTTCAGGGCTCTAATGACCTTTGATGTTGACGAGCCGTAAAGCGCCACAAAGAAAGGACGAAATTCCATGTATCATTATTTTAGACCTTATATTGGATCTCTTCCTCCGTCTCATATGGTTGGAATTTGGTGTTAAGACTGTTTCGTCACATCAGTGTATCGTTTACGGACTGCAAACAGTCCTTTCGATGACTTCTTAAAACAGACCTCTCAATTGTTTCTAATTCAAAATGAATAACGCTGACAGTAAAACCAATCAGCGTCATCGATGATTCATCTGTGGAAGTGTGGGGATATTAATTGATAATTGATGTTTCTAGTCAATGCACACACGGATGCGTGTTCCAATAACTCAAATCTGGACATTTTATTGATTAGTTAAAAAATAAATAAAAACAATATGCGCGCAAAATGTGTATCTTTGTTTTTTTATGTTTGTGATACCAAAATATTATATTCTAAAGTCATTTCAATTCAAAAACTGATACAAAACTATGAAACATCCAATACTGAGATCTTAAACTTTCTAGCAATGTAGGCACCAAGATTGCAGGGATACTCAAGAAGGTTTTATATCAACATGTTACGGACGATAGATTCTTATGTATACAAGTTTTGACTGTTACAGTTTGATACTGGACTATTTTCTCCTCTACATTTGTTTCTTAATTATTTTTTATGTGTTAAGGATTCATTTGTACATGATAGATGTTAATCTGCATTGATCGAAAACATGGTTTCTCCTGATAGAAATTGACTGTTTTGATCCCAAGTCCACCATTTCAAAAATCCGATCCATTGTTCACCATTGCAACCCCTTTTAGTGACACGTCGTGGATGGTGGACACGTACCATTCGTGCTGCCCCGTCCGTCCTCCCGGACCAATCAGCAGCGAGAACAGAGCTGCGTTCCTCGTCTTCCGCTACTTGACGTCTGTGAACAATGCGACGCTCATGCTGTGGTTCGCTTGCGAAGCGGCGCAGTTCTGCGTCGCGTCCAAACTGCGGACGCCGCTCGGGAAACCTCAAGACACCTTCACCAGCATTGAGAGTAAGAGAGAAAGCATTAGAGCATTTAGAGTAAATAAAAGAGCCTTAGGGCAAGTAAAGGAAAAGAGACTGAAACATACAAAAATAAACTAATATATGTTTTGGGAACAATAAATAATTGCAGTTTCAAAGCAATATGAACATTTTACATGCTAAGGCTTGTTCATTCTATTAATAGTATTATCAGAATTAGACTTTTTGTCCATATATATTTTGTCCATGATAAAGCAGTTCAAAAATAATCTTTTACAGTCCAAAACTTAAAAAGTTAACTCTTTTATAGGTACTTAACTGAAAAATGGTAATAAATACAAATAACACAATATCAATGTGTAGACTCATTTATTACAATCAGGTAGTAAAAATTAGATTGATAAGAAAAATGTGACTATTATAAATAAATTGAGAAAGAAATTATTCCAAAGCCGTAGGTTGACCACGTTTGGCACAAGGCACATCGGAGGAAGGGTTAAGGTACGATTACACGGGGGATGTCTTTCGTAGTAGTGTTCTTTTAGAAGTCTGTTGTCAGCGCACTACATCCATTGGCTACGTCACAGCTGCCATATGTCAATGTTTGCACTGACGAGAGCTACGAGAACGCTGCGCACTGCTCACACTCCTCACAGAGATATGTTTACGCCAAGTGAGGTTATGTTTGTTCATAGTGACCCCTCTCCCCCAATCAGTGCGTCTATATAAAACAAATGAACGCGAATATACTTGATGAATAATGAATACTCATTAATGTTCAGTTTCTAACATCACAAACAAATGTAAACTTTCTTCAGACTATTGATAATTTATCGAATATTGAATATGGTTGATCAACAATTATGTATTGACGATTAACAGTCTTTTATATCAGAAGTATACATTGATAATCAACATGATTTATTGGCATCACCTCTGAGAGAAAAAAATGATGCAATATTTATGTTTTCAATTTTCACTCGTTAAAATAATTAATTCAATATTAAAAATTTTCCACGATAATCGTCTTTTGATAGAAATATTTCTCTAAAGATTTCTACTGCACAACTGCTTCTGTAATGATACTCAATTCATCGATTTTATGAATCGAACTTTTACGCAAACATTTTTTACCAATTGTTGTGTAATAAATATTAAGTAGGCACTGAAATATATATGGCGGACTCTGTGTTGTCATCGAGATGTGTCTTTTTGTTCGTATTTAATAAAAGCGCTTTTTCTCATGAACTCTGCGACATTATTCATGATTCCCATGTTCAATCATATAAGATGGCGGCAGCGGTGTAAACGGGCGGTTTTTGTTGAGCCGATTTTGCTGTGGTCTGCAACTTTGGGGTTTTCTTCTGTGACTTTTGTGTGGAGTGCGAAAATGGCGGATGCCTTCCCTACGTTCAATGGCTTGGTTACCACCGGCGATATGGCTACAAATTGGAAGAAATATAAGCGAAATTTTGAGACTTTTGTGTTGGCCTACCGTTCTACTGCTATCGACCGCAGTAAGGTTGCTATGTTGTTGCATTCTGGGGGAGAAGAACTCCAAGACATTTTTGAATGTTTTGGTCTTTCTGACGACAAGAAAGTTTTTGTTCGTATTTAATAAAAGCGCTTTGTTCATGAACTCTGCGACATTATTCATGATTCCCATGTTCAATCATATTTCTTCAGTGCAACCTTCTGGTACATATTCCATCACGAATAAAGTTTTGAAATCCCACTACCATCTGGCAACTCGTGATCAGTGAAGAAATAATTGGCGTTGCCTTCTGTCAGAGCTATCTTGAACGTCAGTTTTAGTTTGTGCTGACAGATGGCAGTGATTGCACGGTACGAGAATATCCGATGGCAAAGTACATCAGTTATCTGTCAACAAAATGGCAGTGTTCACTGACAACGCTGACAGAGAGAGCATGTAAAAGTGTTGAGAGAGGGAGATGGTATCTGCTCGGGGGACATCCATAAATTATGTTAAGATTCATGAATGACAGGGAAGGCATACGCCACATCAACAAACGCAAACATGATTGGGAAAGCATGGAGATTTTTTTATCACTTGCTGAGTTTATAGTAGTATCCATGAATTATTCAGCGTTGTCACCATACCTATTGCAAATTGTACGGTACACCAATCACACAGCCACTCTATTTACTATGTACATTGTTTCATCATGTTTCCAGCAATTTCTAGGAAATGTTTACTTGTATTTGTAGCCAATTTTCTTTGGTGACTTGATCCTCACTTTGCTCGGTGTCATCTTAACGCGCGTTTAGCTCTTTCAATTCCATTACATTTACTTCACACACAAGAGATTGTCTGACCCTAACCTCACAAAACATCAGCTGTCGCAAAAACCAAGTTGACATTTTCCCCGAGAGTTTGAGGTTTATATTGTTGAAGTTCGCAGTACGCTTTTTACTTCTTCGAGCAGCCATGTTGAATTTTATCCGTCCAATTTAACATAAACATCGTTATATGTAACGCACCCTGAAGGAAGAATATCTTCACAAAGGGGTGATAGCCTTTTGGTGTTACGTAACGCAAAATTTTCGAGAAAATTAAAAATAATAAAAAGTAAGTCTTTTAAGATAAATTTACGACAACAATATGCAAAAATACAAATGTCCACTCGTGTATTATTAATTAGAGAACGAATTTCTACGAAAATCTAAAATAGAGAGATGAATAAATAAATTATTAAAACACCGAATTTACATATAAAATATTAGGGAATTGAATCCGAGATTATTTATCATATTTCAACGAATTATTTATTAATCATTTTTCGCCAAATAATACAGGATGTCTTAGAGCAACGCTGTCCAACTTAGCACGCGGGCCATTTTCTATATACTTTGATCGATCTGGCCGACGAATAAAACTAATCGGTCATGTTTATTTATTTGTTACGCAGTATTTTCATTATCACGGAAAAGTTTTTATCATTTCGAAATGGAAAAATTAAATAGTATTTTTCTTAATTTTTTTGAAGTGTGTATAATATTTAGTAGGCCTATTACGATAAAATGTTTTCATAGTGAAATTTATGACTGGGCAATTCTAAATACAATTTTGTAATTTCTCTCAACAGACACCACGTCAAATATGTGTTCTGACAATATATTTGTACAACACAGAGTTGTGCTCCCCCGCAACGTTTGATGAATGATTTGATGTACTCGCTTGCCACCAGTTGGACGGTGCTGTTTATAGGGTACATTTTACTTAACCTACTACACTCAAAGTCACGGTACTTTGCCCTAAATTATTCAATATTGCTGCCTTAAACAAATTGCCAACCTCTACGAAACAAATCCTTGAAACTCACTCGCGTGCAGGCAGCGGTCCACATTGTCACTCTTATCAGCTGACAATGTGAGGTTAAAGCGTCCCGATACATCGTGCTAGAAAAATTTCGGGAAAAGCGAGGTCACGAAGAATTCAAGTTATATCCAAATAAATATTTATATTAACCGCAAAAGCGACTATTTGCTACAAGAGCAAATGAGATGAATTGGTGTCCGAGGATGGCAATGGATTCAAGTTCGAATGTCTGGCCAACAGAACGCGAGGAACCCTTATCATTACTCTTATGAACGATGGCGAAGTAAAAGCGTTGGCTACTTTGAGTACAGGTTCTATACCTACATCAAGCCATATAGACTGGCTATATACTGGCTATTGGCAATGGATTCAAGTTCGAATGTCTTTCCAACAGAACGCGAGGAACCCTTATCATTACTCTTATGAACGATGGTGAAGTAAAAGCGTNACAAAGTAAGATGACTTTGAGTATGTGTTTATCAATCAAGATTGACCCTTAAATCTATCTACTCAATCTTTTTTGAAAGAATATAATTTAGGGGGAGCAATATATAAAAAGGTTTAAAAGTCTCATTCAGATATTGACGCGTGAATCTGAGGTTAGTATTTCGATGTCCTTTTTATGACCGCACCTATAGCGTGGCCCTTATCCTGGAGTTCGTAGTGAATGAAAACAATTCGTACTTCGGTTACCGTGTGTAACTCGAAGGGTCACTTAGGCGGCAAATAAATACCCCCAGAATGACCACACTGATCCAAGTCCGTATATTTTAAATTATTGCGAACACAAATATCTATAGTTCCAGGACAGAAGGGTCGCCCGACCAGCGGCACGGTTAGGAAAACAATTGTATCGGAACAATACCCAACTGAATTAATCACTTTTATCAGTAAAAGTATTCACTGCTATTTAACTGACATAAAATCCAAAAGAAATGAAATAAATTCCTAAGTGATCCTACTTGAAATTTTCCCAAATAAAATCTACCTAACAGCTGACACAGTATACAAAACATACAATGGAACAGGTAAAACAAAGGGGAAAATGGCTGATTGTACCACGGAAACGTAATACGTTCTACAAAACATCTATTCATGAAATAATTCAGTAAATATTACTGCATAAAATAATGAAAATCATATTAAATTGACTCAGAGCATTGATTAACCTGAACATTATTTACACAAAATAAATTATTAAATACTCGTAACATTGGAACACGAAGTTTACAAAATTCACAGCGATAACTACCCAAAATAACCGATCTCATAATATAGTATCTTTTCAGACGGGACGACCTGNACTTGACTCGTATACCTCGTGTTGTCCTCTTCCAGCGCTGCTCCTCCTCTGTCGCGGCTCCGACGTAGGTCGAGTGCGAAACCAGCTCTCGCCACGATTCAGTTCTTAAGCCGAATGTTAGCTCGAGAATATTACTGATTGAATCGTACAAAGTCTTTGACGAAAATAAAAGTCCCTTTCAAAACTTTCTATCTCCGCGCAGCGTTTGCCCGCATCTCATTGAACGACGCGTACATTTTACTACTAAAGTCACCACAAGTGTTCGTCGTAAGCAAAGAGAGCCTTCTTCTCAGCTGTCTTTGCGCTGCGCTGCGTTGTGCGAGCGGGAAAGAGGGAGGGAGTGCCCGTCTCTGATTGGAGGAGAATTCTTGGCGCGCTTTCGAAGCACTCGACAGGCCGTGGTGGACACACTTCGTCGTCTTAACAGAAACCCGTTCATCGCCACGCGCGATTTAAATGCATTGAGCGCAATTAAAATCAGTCAGTCACTTAATTGGGTGAACTCATTGTTCATCTCAGTATAGTATAGCAGGGTTTATCTGTGGTGAAAGACGAAAGCGTCAATCCGTTCCAAATGACCCAGAAAAAAATAATTCGTTGCTTAATCATCTCAGAAAACAAATCTTTAGTGGTTGCGTTCCTTTTCGATTTGAGAGTTTATAGCTGATTAAAAATCATTCTCTCTTTTTCAAATGGTGGTCAGTTTTTGTAATAGGCCACGCGCCGTTTTTTCGATTTCTTAAAATAATAGTACTGTCTCTTTAAGTGACGAGTACCTAATCCTCAAAAGAAGTTGAATTACTGTTTTTTTCTACAATTGTCAACTTTCAACTGCAATATCAAATTTCAGTATAAGAGATTTTACTCTAAGTATTTATTTTTAATTGTGAAATCTATAATTGATGTGTGACGTGCAGTACAAATATATCCGCTTTTTGAAGGTACCATAAAACAATTAACTCAAGATTTGAGGAACATGTTGCATCTTTCGTCGGAGTCGAATCTCGAGACGAACAGAAGCCGAGGACACGGTATCTCCAATGGATCCTGCAACGGCGAGGAGAGCGGACACATTTCTATCACTGGTAGGTGCGAATAAATATAAATACAAAAACTTTATTGTCCGAAAAGCAGTTGCGAACTGCGTATGATCATTTGCAGTACGATGAACTATGTTACTATGCGGAAACAAGCAAAAGGGACCATCCCATAAAGGGCCTCAAAAGGCTGAAGCGGTTTCGCTTATAATTCGGCACAAAATCCTTAGATAATAATAATAAGAATTGTAGTATTGACATACGAGCAACAAATTTGTATTTAATAAAACACAAAAAAAGTTATTTCAGAAGTATGTATTATTATCAAACTATAGATCATTCGGAAAGTGTTGTTTATAAATAGTAACAATTAAACAACACTAGATTCGCGAATAATTATTTCAATAGATGTCGCCCCCCAGCGAGCGCGCTCTATACAGAATCCGCGACTTATGCGCTTCACCCAAAGCGACGACTCCTCTCCGCTCTCAATCGCTCCTCTCTCTTCCACAAGCGACGACTTTCCATTTCAATTGCTGTGACGCGTCTGCGAACTTTCACTACCTTCAAGTTTTAAAAATATCTTCTGAGTATTAAGTATTTTTTTACGTTTGTACCAAGTTAGCTGTGAAAGCCTGCATCACTATTTTCACACGACCGCAGTAAGACAACCAGTGTCTCCACTCTGGTGAAAGAGATTCGCTCCCCAATAATTAACTTTCAAACGCTGCTGCTTTTGCACCATTTCTTCTTTGACGCACCCACGTAAATGTCAGCGGTAAGTCATTCTTAAATTACCAGTTTAGAGTAAAATGAAGTTAATTTTGTATTCGTTGATGATGGACTTAATTCTTTTACGATTGAAAATAAATTATTTTAATATACTTTTGTTAAAACGTAAGTAGTATTGGAGCTTTACTCTCGGTGCTTGTTAATTATTGTTTACTTACTCAATCAAATAATATGATGTTAAATAAATATATTATTTATTTTATTATAATATCAACTTTACAGTCGTTAACACTAAAATGTATGTATTTTATTTGAAGAATTATAAACATGATTTATTATAACTAACGTTCTAATAAGAAAAATTGTACATTTTAGAACTGATAAGTAATATTTTTTGGTTTCAAACTGTACAGGTTTTTGTAAATGTAGCAGAACTTAGCTCTGTGAAAAAGTCCTTATTTGGATATTAAGGNTTTGGTTTCAAACTGTACAGGTTTTTGTAAATGTAGCAGAACTTAGCTCTGTGAAAAAGTCCTTATTTGGATATTAAGGTTGTTTTTGAAGTAGAGTATATCATTCAAATATTATAACTATCGGGTCTGGAGTTGATTGGTTCGCATCTTTTCTTAAATACTGATATTCGTCATCACAAGGAAGGTGACGGCACTGAGGCAAAAATGTCCTGAGATAAGAAAAAAATACAAATATTTCTATGGAGCTGTTGTGTCCTTATTGTGTGGATCGATCCCGTTGCAGAGCCCACTTTGGACGGTCCATTTTACATAGTGTTTCGTACGATAGACACCACACTGGATGCAGATTGTACGGAAATTTTCTAGCATGCTCTAATTTTCAGTAGAGCTCGTACAAATTGACTGGCGGCATCTCTGCTCACTCTGTTGCTGAGTGGTTAAAATAGTGCGCGAAGCAGCGGTTTTTTCTTTTGTGGTGTTTCCAATTTTGTTGAACTTCGGAAATCAAACATAGTGAACAAAACATAGTATTAACTCAACCATTAATTATTCAATGAAGTCGGTTTAACGTTTTCTTTATATCCATTTCTTTTGGTCAGCAAATGGACGCAAATTTTCTGTCAAATGGACCGTGTCGTCTTCATCCCGTGATCCTTTCACGTCTTCGTATTGGCCACTGCTATATTACCCAATGGCCATCTCCCCCTCCCCCCACATCTGTGAGACTTGCAACACAACACTTATTACCGTGGAACACTTTCTTCTGGAGTGTCTTAAATATAGTACCAGCCTGCGGCGACACAATCTACCCAACAGTTTGGACGTTATGCTGGGGCAAACTGAACCGATTTTGATTTGCCTTTTTAAATTCCTCCAGGAATGTGGCCATTTGGCACCTTATTTGATCTTTATTTGTATGTCATTACTCAAATCCATAAATGTATCGGATGATAGGAAGCTCCTCCCACAAGTTCTCAGGAGGTTTTGGATTTACATCCTTCTTTATTTTTTCTTTTCCTTAAATTTACATCTTTCTTTCTTTTTTATATAATATATTGCAAGTGTTATCTGTCCTTTCCTATCAACTTTGTGTTTAGATAATTGGTGAATTTAGGAGAGTTTTTAGTGGGTGTGGTGGAGTTATTTAGCGGGGAAGAGTGAACTCGACTCGTCATCCTAAGGTGAAGAGTAAATGCATTTTCCCTACCTGCTGATAATATATTTAGAAATGAGAGAACTGTAATGACGTAGACGTTCACTAGCGGTCGATCCCCAATAAAGAAATTGACCGTGTAAAGCGGACTTAAAACGAAATCCAGGTATGAAATTGAAGTGCGTTTGTTGCAACTTGCATGGATGGGAGCCAAGGAGAGCAGAGTGAGTACCTTGTTGCTGAGTGAGGAAGTACTGCAGAAGAAAAGTTCGTACGTCTTCCTTCAAGAGGATCACGTGGTTCGAGAGAAGTCTTCGTCTCAGATCTGGGAGCAACAACGCGTTCGTCTGCTTCTGGAATTCCTGGAACATCTGGAGAAGTACATCCACAACGCGTCGGAGGGATGCGCCTCCGCTTTGGCTGCTCCTCCGAAAGTAAGACCCCGGATTTTTCTTCTCGAATTCTCTTCCTTTATTGAAGCTTATCTACATGACGTTATTGTTAGTAGGTGGGCCTGTTAATTGGGTTTTATCAACAACTCGGCATAACAACAAAGTTAGTACGTCTGTGTAGTTTACACCTCCACTTTGTTATAAAATTAAATATACTATTCCATTATTTTGTGCTAATTTTGTCCGCTATGGAATAATGTCGTGCTCATTCAGAAACATCAAAAAAAAAAATAATAAAAGTGGTGGAACGCTCACCTAGCACCCCAAATACCTGCTGAAAATTAAGACTACGGAAAAACTTCTACGCTATTATTTTGTGCTAATTGTGTGCGCAAAAAAATAATTCTGCCCTTTATCGGAAAGCTGGAAAATTTCGGGTCGGCACATTTGCACTCGGGCACAGTTTAACTTACACCCATTTGAAGTTATATACCGACGCTGCGGAGGGTCATGTTGAGGTGATATAAGTGGTTTTCTTCGCGAAATAGTTTGAAAGACAAGAAATTGAGGTTTCTTTGAATTTATATTTTCGTAATTTCTGTACACACTACACCGATGTGACTGAACGATTGACTTCTTCAACTCAGAGAATAAGTAATGCAGCCATGAACTCCTTGATGGGTTGTTGCTCGTATATATCGGAATAAATTTTTTTTTTTAATTCCCAAAAGGCGTGGATTGTTATGGAATTTGTATTTTTATGTGGTTGTGTACGAATATCTTCTTGTTTGGTTCTTCTGAGTACCATTTTATAATGCATGAATTGATATTTGGAACACCTAAACCCAGCAAATAATTAAAAATTAGAATAATTATTATCAGGCTTACAATTTTTTAAATCCATGAATAATGAGTGTTTCTTACTGAAGAAAAATCAAAACATTATAAAATATATTCTTATCGTATAATTAGCAACATACCTTTTTCATTCGTAGGTATATTTATGTTCATAGGATAACTATTTCTACTGACAAGGAAATATAAATTTGGCGCTGCGAGTGTAGTGATAAATTGTATATTTCATAATATTAACTGTACGAGGGTCATGCATAGACGGCGATGACGGTTTCTAAACGTTCCCGTATTCCTTGTCCAATCCTGCAGGCTACCACCTATATCACATCAGCATGACCCTTCACTGCGCCTGTAGATAAGTTCAAATGGATGTAAGCTAAATTGTGCCCAAGTGCAAATGTGCTAAACCTAATTTTCCAGCTTTCCGAAAAAGAACAGAATTATTTCTTTGCGCGCACAATTAGCACAAAATAATAGCGTAGTAGTTTTTCCGTAGTCTTAATGTTTAGCAGGTGGGGGGTGCTAGATGAACGTTCCACCAACACCCCCACTTTTGTTATCGATCTTTTGTGGTTTCCGTATTCGCTCGAAATTCTTCCTTAGCGGACGAAATTAGCACAAAGTTATAGAATAGTTTATTCAATTTTATAACAAAGTGGTGGTGCCAACTACACAGACGTGCAGTTTGTGATACCAGGAATAGTTGGAGGTAGATAAAAGGAGAAGAAATCGCTTTTCAATTGTCACAGCTACATTGAACTTAGACATTAACGGAAAAACTATAAATTTTAATGGAACCCGGAGTGACTCAGTGTCAAGCAAGCATGCTAGTCATAAGCTACCAGAGGGACTAATCAATATCTATGTTACGCGCTTAGCCAAAAACCGTATGGAAATGGAAATCGCATGGGGAGAGATCTGGACTGTATGGAGGATGTGTAAGGACTTCCCAGCGGAACTTCTGCAGCGTAGTTGGAACTACCTTGGCAACATGTGGGTGGGCATTATCGTGCAACAGAATGAAGCCGTCCGTCTGTATTTGATTTGCTTCAATTTTTGCAAAGTTTCCCTTACACATCCTTCATAAGTTCAGATCTGTCCCATATTAGTAGAAATTAATGCTTCATTTAGATATCAGTGTTTCTGTAAGAAGGATATAAGAACATAAAGTAATATTGCACAATTTGATTCGCCATACAACACTCTAATACACTAGTACTCATGACTTGACATGAACTCTCTCATTGGTTCAGTGTCCCTCAGACTAACTAACACTAACTGAAAATTCAAAACACAAAGAACAAACAAATACTTCCCAGTGTAGGAAACGTGAGAAAAGAGTCACGGAACGTACAAGGCGCCTCTTCAACAAGACCCTTACACACCCTTCAAACATTCCAGATATCTCCCCGTGCGGTTTCCATATTTGAGTTAATAAACAGTTTACTTACTTTTCTTTCAATCTGTCTCGTTTTATTCTCATATATTTATAACGTTTTCATTTGTGTTGTTCAGCCCGTGAGGATCTTCTTCCACGCGAACAGAAACACGTGTGGAGAGTGGCTGAGCAGAATCCGCGTGGCTCTGGTGATCACTTCTTTCCACGCGGGACAAGCGACCTCCGTCATCAGACACTGCCACTGCTTCCTCCAAGACTTGGCGGCTTCGAAGAACGTCCTGGTGAGAGATATATTATTTGTCCAACTGGTTTGATGTCGGTATAGAACCTGCACTCGATGTAACCGACGCTTTACTTCGCCTTCGTCCATAAGAGTAACGATATTTGTACCTCGCGTTATGTTGGCAAGACATTCGAAATTGAATCCATTGCCATCCTCGGACACCAATCAATTCGCTTGCTCTTGTGGCGCTGTTCTGTTCTTTCTGCATCCAGCAAAGTGTGGAACGAATATTACATTGTGTCTTTGTTTGTTGTGTTATCAAATTGTATTTCTTTACATCAAATAGTCGCTTTTGTGACTACAAGTAATATTTATTTGGATATTACTTAAATTATTTGTGACCACGCTTTTCCTGAAATTTTCGAGTGAATTCCAAGGATTTGTTTCGTAGAAGTTGGCAATTTGTTCAAGGCAGCCATATTGAACAATTTTAGACGAAGTATCGTGACTTTGCGTATAGGTATATGGAATCCGGATACGAGTGCTCCCAGCGTAGGAAGTCGCGAATCGTCATTTATCCCCTGAATGGAGACGTGACACTGGTTCGCCAGGTCAGGAATGTATCTTTCATCAAAATAATCATAGCCGTGGAAAAGGAAACTTATTTATTTTAAATACATTTTTACGGATCGATTGGCTGTAATTTATTCCTTAAATTTCTTCATGTTAGTTTTCATCAGTAGAAATATCAATCGCACAGTAGTTGGGAGAATGTTGCCAAACCATGTTCCAGTGTTAAGTTAAAAATTAATTTTTCTTCTTCTCTTATTAACCGTAATTATGACTTTTTTTAAATTGCGGGATGTAAAACAACTTGAAAAGTCTATTTTTTTAATTTTAAGTTTTTTCCAGAGTGTTTTGGGTTTACTTTTGTAGTAATAGGCGAATATCATGAAGCTCGATAAGTTATACTTGTTTATAAAAACATGTAAGAGGTAACAACTTAATAACTGTAACATGTTGGGAAAAGACTTAGCAGGTATCTCAAGACTTTTGAGAAGTGGAAGTAAACTATAAATTAACTTCCCTAAGGAGAAGTAGAGGAGTGAAATTTTGAGATAAGAATTTTGATGAGAATTTTGTATTTGTAAAACAATTTTTTTTCGTATCAGACTTTCATCGGTAGAATAAAACAGATCTATGAATTTATTTTATTTTATTTTAATACCATAAATAATTATGAAATTTTGTTACAGTGGAATAATATATTTCCTTTATTACATTGGGAAAATACAAATTTGTGTGCCTAAAGATTAAAAGATGTAAGATAGTGCCAATATATTCCCAAAAAAATATTTAAAAACTTAAATGTAGTGAATACTTTGAACATTTACAGAAAATTACTTGAAGCAAAACGACACAAGGCACGAGACGTTTAAGTAAAAATGACCCAGTGTTACAAAAGAAAAACATAAAGCAAAATGTGACTTATCAAGTTCTAAAATTTGATTATTTTATTTTTTTGTTTGCAGGGAGTGGACTTCGAAAGAATCGTGTTGTACTTGAGCTGGGCGCTGTGTAAGCTGCGAGAACCGAAAGCCATCTTTGGACTGTATCGTTGGTGTCAGTTACAAGGAAGGGAGTTTCCTTGGCTCAAAGCTACAGCGGAGAAAGCAGCTGAGAGGTTTGTCTCGCCGATACTCTGAGCTACAGGGGAAGCCCCCGAGGCGTTGGCCGAGAATCCCGTGAAAGTTTTCGTTCAAAAATTGGTTGTCACGAATAAACCGGCATATGAGACGTCGTTCGTTGCAGCTGATTCCATTGTACTGCACGTACATATACAAGTACAAAAAGAATGATTCGTAGAAAAATAGGCATATGTATAACCGGTGCAACATAACTCCCACCGCTGTGGCTGCCGAGAGCGTAATAAACGCTATTCTGACAGAAGGGTCTACTAACCCGACGCACACCTTCCGGATCTCTCCATCGACTACGTCGAAAAAGGGGGCGAAGAAGCTGTTTTCGTGGAGAGTGTTTTTGACCCTTCCGCAACCATTAGCAGGAGTTTTGCAGAGTGGAAAGCAGAGCTGCCTGATTTGGGAGCAAAAGGGAAATCAAACGTACCGTATTTGTGATAATAACACGTACTTGTAAAATGACTTTTCTATGTTTTATTAAATACAATATTCGTTAATACTATAACACGTGTCGAACTATTTTTTATCGTTAGGAGTACTATGTTGAAATTTTTGAATCCGCCTCTGCCCTAGGGCCCTTGATCGGAATTGATGGAATACGTCCCTTGCTTGCTTCTGGATAGTAAATTAGTTTATTGCCCTCCACGAGGTCATGCGCAGTTTGTAACTTTTGCTTTTTTCACAAAAAAGTTTATTTAACTGGCGAACTCCCTCCCTTTCCCGAGTTCTGCCGCCACAACACAAACACATCGCGTCCTAACGTTACTTTCCACGAAAAGGCCCTTCAAACAATGAATGTTTGAGTCACTACCTGCCATCAATTATACACTGGAAGAGAAAAGAAAACGTATTACAGGGGATAGGACGGTTGAGAGGGTTCCGACTGTTCGTGGAAAATAGATTAAAAATTAAAATATTTTTGACTCTTATATAAATAATTTATTGCCGAAACGAGCTCAGTTAAAAACCGCTCGTCACCTTTCCATCAACGCCGAAACGAAGAATAGGCTGCGTTGGTTTTATAACCAATAACACAATGAATTTTTAAAATAAAATTTGTGGAACAAAAGTCGACTTCTTGTCAAAATAATTATGTACAAGTTGAAATAAAAGTAAATGTCTATCGTAGAAGCAGGGAAGGCCTGTAGAGTACCTCGTAGAGCACTACAACCATTCATTCCAGGGCTAGGGACCTTGATTAAGAGAGAATCGTCAGGGGTAGAAATAGAATACGGAATTTTGTCTTACTTTCGGACAATACTACGCGCATAATACCGTAAAGGGAGGACGATAAACAATGTTGGAGAGACTTTGTTGCAGGCAGAGCGGTCATAATTACTACGTGACCGATGAAAAAATTATTACGTGCAGTTTCTCATAGTAGCATCTATCAGCTGTACTTGATCACATAATAATAGTGTCTCCCTCCCTTCCTCCAACTCCACCAATAAGAGGAGAGCATCAATGAACAGTTGGCGCTAAAGAGGCTAAAGGGGAAACAGTTGTAAATACGTGTTATGAGAAATCGCGTGCTCCTAAAATGTGGACATGGCTGTCGGTTCTCTCTCAAAATAAAGTGCCTAATATAGTCCAGCGTTGCTCTGTGGTGGCCCAAGTCTCCCTCGTATTTCGGTTAAAGAGGGATGACAGGGGGTAGACTGCGGAGGCCGCGGGGTAGCAGCTCTCGCTGTTCGCCGCTCGGGTGGGAGTCGTAGAATACACATAATATGAGGAGAGTAAAACTCTTCGTGTGTGTAAAAAGCGCGTTTCACACACACTGCGGCGCAACACGCTATGTGTGACATGTCCGGGAATTCAAAATTACAACGAGTAATTGTCGTAAAATATATTTCAATGAGAGTAAGCTTATTTACGCAGTTGCGATGTAATTATGGTATTTAGAAAAATATATATGATAATAATAATTATTGTGGACGAGAGCTGATAAATAATCATATGTACGATTTATGTGGAAATCAATTTACATTAAGAATTAAACACTAATTAATGCATCAGCAATAATAATTCACTTGTTGATTGATGTATACATGCATTAAATTTATTTTGGGTATTTGAATCGTTCATAATGAAATGCGAAATGTTAGGGAGATTTCTCGAAAGGATTAGTTGCAAAACTGGGTTGGAAAATATCATCCATCAATTATCTTGAGTTGATGAACGAGGAGCGTCACATTTACAAAAAAATCATCCCCGATTTATCACGTTTGACACTTAGGGAACTGAACTAATTTACAACTTAAATTGTTTTAAATTTTAGTACTTCTAGTTTTGAAATAAAGGAACTAAGAAAAGTATTATTAGCTATTATAAAAAGGGATAAACAGTCTTTACGTTAAAATACAATACGAGCACTGGGTTCAATACAATATGGTTTTATTTAAATAACAATATATTCGTATTTAAAAGTATTTAAGAAGGATTCTTTTTTTTACGGCGAAATTGATATTAGAGACATATTCCTCCACACGCTGTTGCTGAGCACGAAAAGTCTCAACGCGACGCGAGGGGTAGAAAGGATCTACAGAGTCTGTGTGTGACGTTGGCGTCAGAACAGAGGTCAGCAGCAAGACTCGTCGGCTCCTCACTCTACAGGGACAAACTCGGTGCAGCGCGTCGGGGCAAAACTGGGATTTTAGTTGTAGCGCATGCTACAGTTGGTTTCGGGGCTTCGGATGTACTGTAGTAAATGCACGTACATT